>JAGFNQ010000282.1:744309-823876 GCA_024364735.1 Boesenbergia rotunda | reverse complement strand
TATTTTGATTGGGATCTTAAACTCATCTACTGAATGTCCGCAATACAATTCACAGCATAAGAGAATTTGTGATGGGATCACAACTAGTGATTATCTCTAAATGTGCAATTGTGAAGTATTGAAAATATCCCTAGTCGATGAATTGATAAAAACGGACATTATCAATTCTGTTGAGACTAGCATGGGTTATTCTCTAATCAGCTGATTCTACTGGCTGGTGACATTGGGATGTCCGGAGATAAACATGGATGCTAGTTAAGGGAACTAGTTCATTGGAGTGACTAGTGTAAAACTTCATATGGTAATCTATATAGATATGTCAATGAAGTTCTTACTGCAGCTTAAGTGCGATGTTCCTTTGACTTGCGGTGTTCAAGTCATCTTGGTCATGGAGACTTATACTTTAACATCTTAAGCAAGCATCTCCTAGGAGGTGTGGACCCAGGATGATTGGGTATAAGCCGAAGTGCCCGAAGATGTTTGAGCAGCCTACAAAGGATTCACCACTCCTTGCGAGGAGATGTATACCCAGGCCTATCGTCGGATTGTTACTCAAAGCCTTTGGCCAGAGCATATCATGTTTAGAGTGCGAGTCTCTTAAATACATGAGAGTAATTAGAAATCCAAAGGACGAGAAAGACACTACTTGGGCTAGGTGTGACGTAGTCAGCCTAGTGGGGACTGACACAAATAGACCGTGTCCTGACCAAGTGGGTATAAGATGGTGAAGGGAATGGGGCACGATTCATTAGAGCTGCTGAAGGGTTTCGGAATTACTTCTGAGGTCAAACCGTTGATCTTTCGATTAATTGGGGGTCATGATGTACTACTAGGTGTCACTCATGACCGTTCTGTAATTGGTTAATTATAGACGGCCAACATAAATCGAAAGCCTATTTAGTCACACGCACTACGAGTAATCCAAGGGATTTAAAACGAGTTGAAAATTAGATTTTCCAATCAAGAGAAATAAGTCGAATCTGAGTTAATCAGAGGCACAACGGAAACTTAAAATGGCTAAGTCTTTTGAAGGCTTATTGGGCGAATTAAATGAGTTTAATTCGCGATCGGGTTCGGCTCGGTTTGGCCGGCCAAAGAGGGTGATAACCCCCTTGGTTTGGCCGGCCACAACAAGGGGAAGAAACCAATTTATTTGGTTTAATTAATAAAATAAATCTAGCGCGATTTGTTTTATAAATTATGGATAAATAAATTTGTATAAAGAAATTTATATAAATAAATTTATAGAAATTTATTCTTTTTATGGAAATTAAAATGATCCATGGAATGGTTTATTTTAATTTTATAAAATCAATTATGAATTGATTTTTCATAATAAGAAAGTTTATAAATTTCTTATAAAATTTATTCCATAATTAAAGGAGAGAAGAATTTGTTTTATTATAAAGTTAGTTATAATAAAACTAGGCATAACGGAATAAGTCATAAGAAATTTTATAAGATAAAATTCTTATGATAACTAATTCCGTTAAAAGAGAGACTTGGTAAGGGAGAGGCCACTATATAAAGGAACCAAAGGCAAGCCTTGAATTCCTAATCGAAATAGAGTAATCAAGAGATTAACTCTCTCCCTCTCTCTCTTTTATTCTCTTCCTCCCCTTCTCCTTCCTCCTAGGGCCGGCGCCCTCCTCTACAAGCTAGGGCCGGCGCACCTTCCACCCTAGGGCCGGCGCACCACCTTCCTTTGAAGATTGCCGTGAGCCATCAACACCAAGGAGAAGCCAACCAAGAAGAAGAAGAAGCGGATCACATCTCCTTCCTTCCCGGAATTTCGATTCCGGTTCTTGGCGGTTAGTTTCCATTCTTTTCTCTTGTTCTTCTAGTTGTACCTTTAGAGAATCTAGTAGTTCTCGTCGGCACAAAACTCGTGACTTTGCGAAGTCATCCCGAAGAAAACTCGGCGTGGACGCGAATAGAGGCGAAGCTTCCAAGGGACGCTACGGTTGGATCTCGTCCCTTTTCTTCGAGTTACGCGAGGTACAGAGTAAATTAGATTACTTTTCCGCAATGTTTTAATTTATGATTACGTCCACACATCATAAGGTCGCATGCTAGATACGTGGTTAAAATAATTTGTGAAATTATTTTATGCTAATTCTTCCGCTGCACGTAAAATTTTAAAATATTACGAACCCGTATCCTTGTCAACATGCACCCGGTTCCAACAACGAGAACCTATTGGGTCACATACTAAGGACATGATGCTTTAGAGATTAATTGATCTTAGTTTTACTAAGATTTGATCAGAATTGGATTAATTGATTTAGACTCAAGTGAATTCAATTGGATTCTGGGATTGAGATCTAATTTGAGTTAGACTCATTTAAATTAAATTCAACCACATTTGAATGAGATATTAATCCATTAAAATATTTAATAAATTAATATAGAGGAAGATGATAACTTCCTCTTCATTGGATGAAGAGAAGTTGAAGAGCCACATGAGAAAATATGCTCTAATTGGGTTTTTATTGGTATTAATGGAGGGAAGCTAAAGGGATAAAAACTCTTCATATTCATGGAATGAGTATAAAAGAGTTTTTCTTGTCATTTGGATGAAGAACATGTCATTTTTCTTCCCTTCCTTCTCTTGACCGAAACCCCTCTTCTCTCTCTCCTTCTTGCTTTGTGAATCTCCTCTTGTGGCTAGCTAGCACCACATAGGCGATTCTTCTCTGAAGCTTGAGAGATCGTGTTCATGTTAATACACATAGAGGCACGGACACTTGAACGTGCAAGAGATCCGGCATACCTCGGACAAGCGGAATATATAAGCGAAGGGCATGCACCAAAGATATACCTATACGATAGGAATTTGTAAAGTAACTTTGTATGAGTTTTCTTTCGTATGGATTGCTCATGGGATCTATTATTTTCGCTATGATTTTTAAATATTTTTGCCTATAGATCCTTACAGTAGTAACAGAGCCACTTTCGAAAGATCGTACAATGTTTAGAAAAACTTTTATATGTGATATAGAAGTAGGACATAATTTTGTTATGGATTGTATAATGTATAAGCATTTGTCGAGATACAAATGTTTGTGTTGATCAAACTAAAAGTCCATAGCATCATCATATGAAATATGAATGTGTGTTATGGTCCAATTGTACTTAACAAATTTTATAACCTATGGTTTCGACTCATGAGCATTTTTACAATCATAATAAAAATTAATGCCATAAATCTATTGTGTGTGATTGATGATATGGTGCATGGTTATGGTCTTAAACCCAATATGATTGAATGTATGTGTGTGTGCATGTTGTAATATAATTCATAATACAGCCTACGTGTCGTACCTTATCTCTATTTTTCTAGTTGTAAAATAGATTTAGACTCGAATGTAACTCGAGTTTTCCTAATTCGTAATATACAAAACGAGGAGTGGAATATCCATTGAAGGATGAAGTTACAAGAAGAATGTCAACGACACATGATGACTGAAGGATGCACTTGGAGAAGATGTTATCCCTAGATTAACCATCGATTTTCTCATTAACTTGAGAAGATCATAGTATACGGGTCATAACCATGTCACGTTTTACTGCTTATATGTTGATATATGCAATATCTATATATGATGCATGATTAGATAAACATTTATCTTAATTAAATCAACTCGATATGCCTACCAAAGTTTGGTACTCAGAAACAACCTTGATCATTTGTTGTTGGGTTTGCCAAAGCAAAGTGACCCATTTTATCTTAGTAGAGTGCGAGAGGACAATTGTGATGCCCCGCTATCAAACTTTGGGTGAGACTTAACTAAGTCGCCTCAATTGGATTGAGAAACTTAGAGACATATCCCAAAAGTTAGAAAAATTGGGTAAGATAACAATTATACTAAGTCTTGGGCTATTAGCTAAAGTTAACTCAAGATGATGTGCAATGTGAGTCTTGACCCTTTGTTTTCAAGAGTTGCATAAGATATAATTGGTAAAATATTACCTACCTAATTATACATAGTCTTGGGCGATCAGCCAAAGCTAACTCAAGATGAGGTATAATATGGATCATGTCCCACATGAATATAGTCGCTATTCGGTTTGGAGCTAGTAGTATGGGCAAATTGAGTTAGCCCACATCCATGACTAGCCCCTACTAAAGCTCTACGATTCAGTAGTAGTGTCATTTAATTAAGGACCTAATTAAATGATTTAGATATAATACTTATTTCTGCATATTTTATTGTTGTAAGTCACCATATCATCTACCATGTCAAATACTCTCTCTCTCTCTCTGCGATCCGTCCTTGAGAAGGACAAGCTCAACGGAGCTAATTTCCTGAACTGGTACAGAAACTTGAGGATCATCCTCAAGCAAGAACGAAAATTGTACGTCCTAGAGCAACCTCTTCCAGAAGCACCCATAACTACCGCCACTCGGGCTGAAAAAGATGCTTACAAGAAGCATCAGGAAGATGCACTTGATGTATCATGTCTCATGCTTGCCACCATGAACTCTGAGCTTTAGAAGCAACATGAGAACATGGATGCACATGATATGGTTGAACACTTAAAACAACTATATCAAAGGCAAGCTAGGCACAAGAGGTTTGAGGTGTCTAAGACCCTATTTGCATGTAAGATACAAGAAGGAACTCTCATAGGAACCCACGTACTCAAGATGATTGCGTATGTTGAGAACCTTGAAAGACTAGGATTTCCACTGGGTCAAGAATTGGCCACGGACCTTATCCTGCTATCGTTGTCGGAAGGGTACAATCAATTTGTTATGAACTATAACATGAATGTAATTGACAAGTCATTGCCTGAGATGCTCAACATGTTGAGAACTGTTGAACCCAATCTCAAGAAAATCAAGACCAGTAATGTACTGATGGTACAGAAGGGCAAAGACAAATGGAAGCCTAAGGACAAGGGTAAGACCCAAGCCAAAGGCAATGCTAACTCTAGTGCACTGAAGGCTAAAAGTGGGGTGTCTAAGGAAGGGACCTGCTTCTACTGTGGTGAGACCGGACATTGGAAGCAAAATTGCAAACTCTACCTAGAGGAAGTAAAGAAGAAAAGAAGTGATACTTCTACCTCAGGTATTTTTGTTATAGAAGTCAATCTATCTATTTCTTCTTCTTGGGTATTAGATACCAGTTGCGCATCTCACATTTATACTAATGTGCAGGTCCTTCGAAGAGCTAGATCATTGACAAAGGGTAAAATGGACCTATGAGAAGGCAATGATGCAAGAGTTGCTGCTATAGCTGTAGGAACATATTCCTTGTCTTTTCCCAACTAGGCTTATTTTAGAACTAGAAGAGTGCTTTTATGTACCTGTACTAACTAAGAACATAATTTCTTTATCTTGTTTGGACAAGAACGACTTTTTATTTATATAACGGACAAATGTTGTTCTATAATATTAAATAACATGTTCTATTGTAGTGCACCACTTATGAATGAACTCTATGTTCTAGACTTAGAAAACCCAATCTATAACATAAATACCAAACGGTTCAAGCCAAATGATTTGAACCAAACATATCTTTGGCATTGTCGCTTAGTTCATATAAATGAGAGTCGCATATCCCACCTCCATAAGGATGGATTACTGGACTCATTTGATTTTGAATCATATGAGGCATGTGAATCTTGTTTTCTAGGAAAGATGACCAAGACTCAATTTATTGGATTCTGTGAAAAAGCAACAAACTTGTTAGGACTCATATATACTGATATATGTGGCCCTTTCAATGTCGTAGCTAAAGGAGGCTATCAGTACTTTATCACTTTCACTGATGATGTCAGTAGATACGACTTTTTGTATCTCATGAAACACAAGTCGGAATCCTTTGAAAAGTTCAAAGAATTCAAAAGTGAAGTACAAAACCAACTTGGCAAGAGTATTAAGATGCTTCGATCAGATCGAGGTGGTGAATACCTTAGCCAAGAGTTTCATGACCATCTAGCAGAGTGTGGGATCATATCCCAAATCACTCCACCTGGAGCACCACAATGGAATGGTTTGTCCGAGTGGAGAAATCGTACTCTATTACATATGGTACGATTGATGATGAGTCAGATAAATCTTCCTATTTCCTTCTAGGGATTTGCTCTAGAGATGACTCTTTTCACACTTAACTGAGCTTCATCAAAGACCATCATAAAGACACCACACACGATATGGATTGGGAAGAGTCCTAGATGTCTTTTATGAGGATTTGGGATTGTGAGTCCATATCGTATAAAGACACCATATACGATATGGACTTACGTTCGACGTCAAGTCTCAGATAAACTTAGACCCAAATCTGTTAAGTGTTATTTAGTAGGATATCCCAAGAAAATGATGGGATATTACTTCTACAATCCCACACTAGGCAAAGTGTTTGTCACTAGAAATGACATTTTTCTTGAAAGAGAGTTTATTTCTAGAAGAAATAGTGGAAGTAAAATACATCTTAAAGAAGTTCAAGATGTAGATAGTACTAAGACCTTGATGGACATTGAACAAACACCACAAAGTGTTATGGATCATGAGATTGTTGCACAAGAAGTTGTGGAGCAACAACCTGTTCAAGTAGACCAACCTCTTCGCAGATCTGATGGGATACGTCGTCAGCCTGAGAGATACTCATTTCTCTTGTCTAACCATGATGACGTTATGCTTGTTGAGTTGAACGAGCCTACATCCTATCAAGAAGCTATGATGAGCCCAGATTCTAAGAAATGGCTAGAGGCCATGAAGTCCGAAATGGAATCCATGTACACTAACCAAGTATGAACTTTGGTTGATCCACCAGAGAGAATTAAACCCATTGGGTGTAAGTAGGTCTTTAAGAGAAAGACTGACATGGATGGTCTTATGTATACCTATAAAGGGGGATTGGTAACTAAAGGTTTCAAGCAGATTCATGGTATCGATTATGATAAAACCTTTTTACCAGTTGAGATGCTTAAGTCTATTCGGATCATGCTTGCTATTGCAACTTACCATGATTACAAGATTTGGTAGATGGATGTCAAAATCGCATTCCTAAATGGGAATCTACTCGAGGATGTGTACATGACACAACCTGAGGGTTGTAGATCCAGAGCATGTTCGAAAGGTATGTAAGTTGCGATGGTTCATTTATGGGCTAAAGCAAGCTTCTCGAACCTGGAATCTTCGATTCAATTATGTAATCAAAGCGTTTGGTTTCATCAAGAATGAAGATGAACCCTATGTCTACAAGAGGGTTAGTGGGAGCACAGTTATCTTCCTGATCTTGTATGTGAATGACATACTCCTCATTGAATATGATATCCCTTCAATACAGTCTATGAAGACGTGGCTAGGGAATTGTTTCTCAATGAAAGACTTAGGTAAAGCAGCCTATATCCTAGGCATCAAGATCTATAGAGATAAATCCAAGAGATTGCTTGGCTTTAGTTAGAGTACATATATTGACAAGGTGCTTAATCATTTTGCCATACTGAATTCCAAGAAGAGATTTCTGCCGATGTCACATGGTGTGAGTCTTTCGATGACTCAATGTACCTCTTCTAAGGAGGAGAGAGATCGCATGGATCATATCCCTTATGCATCCGCTATAGGGTCTATCATGTACGTCATGCTTTGTACTCGTCCAGATGTCTCGTATGCTTTGAGTATGACGAGCAGATACCAATCAAATCCAGGTGAAAGTTACTGGAAAACTATCAAGAATATTCTTAAGTACTTACGAAGGACGGAAGAATATTTCTTGATATTTGGAGGCAATGAGAAGATAGCTGTAAAGGTTTACAGTGACGTAAGCTTCCAAACTGATAGGGATGATTTTAGATCGCAATGAGGGTATACATTTTGTTTGAATGATGTTGTTGTAAGCTGGAAGAGTTTGAAGTAGGATACAGTCGCAGATTCTACATCAGAGGCCGAGTATATTGTTATGTCTGATGCAACAAAAGAGACTGTTTGGATCTGAAAGTTCATTACAGAGCTTGATGTGGTTCCTAGTATAGCAGACCCGATAGACCTCTATTGTGACAACAATGGGGCTATTGCACACTCTAAGGAACCTCACTCTCATCAGTGGACCAAACACATACTACGACACATCCATCTCATTCTAGATATCATCGACAGAGGAGATGTGAGGATATGCAGAGAGTACCCACTAATGCTAACATCGCGGATCTTTTGACCAAGACTTTGACACAGAAGAAACATGATGGTCACACAAGGTCACTGGGTATTAGATATTACAGTGATTGACACTAGTGCTAGTGGAAGATTATTAGTAGGAGCCCTAGAGCCAATTATGTGATGATTGACTAGAGACTTTTGTATCATATTCTATCATTAATAAAGACATGTTTCATTATTATACTTTATATTTATGTCAAATAACTAAGTATAATAATGTCCTTCAGTAGTAGCTTCTTAACTACATCATATTGATTGGTTGAATCGATAGAGAGGTGATGTACAGAATACTACACTAAACCATTCCTAGTCAAGTATTAATATTCAAGGACAATATTAATGCATGGAGACTAGCATGTAGGTCAATTGATGACTTGAGCTCACAAGTCATGGATATATGATATCAAGTTGATACATGGGTATACATTAGAGAATATATACTGAATTAACCCGCCATGAGAAAGTTTCATAGATTATCATATGAATGTCATAAACTTTCTCATGTGACTATTAGTATGAATAGCCCTTAGACCTGAAGTCACTACGATTCCCTATATAAGGAGTTATGTACTTTGGTATAGTCAAACGCCACCCATAACAAGTAGACTATAAAGGAGGAGGGATGTAAGTGATGTAGATGAGATCTATCCCTCCCATATAACGGAAGTGATATCTGTGGGCCCCTTGATCGACTAGGACTACTAAAACGCATGATCATGCTCAAATGAGTCAATATGAGATATTGAGCTCATTTGTTTGAGTGAGTGTACTCGAGGATCAAGAAACACAAAGATTAATCGAGGATGACACGGTCTATGCCTCATTGGTCAATCTACATATCGAAAATAGAAGGACAAGATCATATATGTGGGGACCGGTGCCGTCGATAGAGGGGGGGGGTGAATATCGACTTGTAAAAATTTGCGGAAACTTGTCATAAATTCGATCGTTTGTTCTAGATACAGAGTTAGTAGCAGCGAAAAATAGAAAGAACGAAAAAGCAATAACTCAGAATGCACACGGATTTTTTACTTGGTTCCCAACCCCTCAGGGTCAGTACGTCCAAGGCCTAAGCACGGGAAACACCCGTCCACTAATGTTCTCCTTTCCGAACTTTCCGGAGGCGGAGAAACTCATATTACAGTGCACAATTTATAATCAAACAGATAAGGAAACTAATTGCATAAAATAAATTAAACCAAACGAAATGTCGAAGACTCGGCCGATTTAAATCTCCGAAGTGTTGTGCACTTCCTCCTAGAGCCTCCTTGGTCGCAGAGCTTCGTCTCTAGCACTTTTTCTTCGCACATAATTCTTAGAATGTCGTTGTAATTATTGTTCTGAGTTGAGGGGTCGAACCCCTTTATATAGCCTTGTCTAAGGCGCCTAAGAGCCTCTGGGGCGCCTCAGTTGCGATCAAAGTTCCATCCAAATCGCGAACTTCGTGAAGCTGCCAAATGGCCCAGTCTTGGGCGCCTGGGAGCATGTTGGGCGCCTGATTCATCTAGGCACCTGCATCCAGGGCGCCTGGATGCTTGGGGGTGCCCTAGTTCAATGGGGGCGCCCTGTAAGCTGTAATTCAGCTTCTTTGTATTTGTTTACCTGCTTTGTCTTCAATTTTAGGTACCTGCAAGATACACAAACATAAGACAAACAAGTATATGCCCTTAGCCTTAAAAATTTGGTTCTAACTTCGGATTTCTAGCGAAACCCTAGGTCTAACCGACGCCTATGTTCCCTTCCCGGGGAACGCGCCTTTCACCTACTCCTCTCAGGAGAAGTTTTACCAACCGGCCCATCCAGTTGGACTTTTGCCCAGCTTCACTCACCAGGACTTTTGCCCAATCTTACGACCAGGACTTCGTGCCCAGTCCACGACCAGGACTTCGTGCCCAGCTTCACTCACCAGGACTTCGTGCCCAGTCCACGACCAGGACTTCGTGCCCAGCTTCACTCACCAGGACTTTGGTGCCCAGCCCTCGGCCAGGACTTATTGCCCAATTCCTCGAATTAGGACTTCGTGCCCAACCCTCGGTCAGGTCTTTGGTGCCCAGCCCGCGGCCAGGACTTAGTGCCCAATCCATGATCAGGACTTAGTGCCCAATTCTTCGAACCAAGACTTATTACCTAGGTTAACTAGAACTTTTCTTCACTTTTATACGGATTTCTTGACACACCCTTACCTTGTCAATGTATCACTAACTTAAGCATATTGTTAAACATTGAAACACTAGAGGAGGACATCACTGATGCATCTTGCACCAACAATATATTATCATAGTCACAGAGATTAAGTCGGATCTCTACTTTCACGTCACTTGGGTAGCAATGATGCATTGCTAGATGTCGCTCATTGTTTATGTGTCTAAAGTGGTTTAGACACATTGCCAACGTTACGAGAACCTATTGGATAACACACTAAGGACACAATGCTTCAGAGATTACTTGATTTTAGTTTGACAGAGATTTAATCCGAATTGGATTATTTGAGTTAGACTTAATTGAATCCAATTGGATTATGAGATTGAGATTAATTTGAGTTAGACTCATTTAGTTACACTCAACTGCATTTGAATGAGATATTAATTTATTAAAATATTTAATAAATTAATAAAGAGAAAGGTGAAAAATTCCTCTTCATTAGATGAAGAAAAATTGAAGAGTCATATGAGAAAATGTGCTATAATTAGTTTTTTATTGACATTAATGGAGGGAAGCTAAAGGGACAAAAACTCTTCATATTCATGGGATGAGTATAAAAGAGTTTTTCTTATCATTTGGATGAAGAACTTGTCATTTTTCTTCCCTTCCTTCTCTTGGCTGAAACTCCTCTTCTCTCTCTCCTTCTTGCTTTGTGAATCTCCTCTTGTGGCTAGCACCACAAAGGAGATTCTTCTCTAAAGCTTGAGAGATCGTGTTAGTGTCGATATACATAGAGGCAAGGATACTTGAACGTGCAAGAGATCTGCTGCGATTTGTAAAGGAACTTTGTAAGAGTTTTCTTTTGCATGAATCGGTCGTGGAATCTATTATTTCTGCTGTAATTTTTAAATATTTTTATCTATAGATTCCTACACGATCATGCATCAAAAGTCTAGGTAAAAGAAGATTCATCAAATTAAACATTATATAATTGGGATCGATTGGTACGTTAAAGGAAAGTACGTACTTAAGAGTTTAGGATTAAAAAAATTCTATTTTAAGATTTATCAATCGATTTATGAATTATATTAATCAATTGACCAGTTAAATCCCTAGAGAGAAAACCAAAATATTTGTTGATTTGACACAATAAAACCAAAAGTATTTGTTGATTTGACACAATAAAATTACAATGGTGAAATGTCTTTGTGTTATAGAAAATCAATCAACTTATGATACAAGTGATTTGACAAACTAAAATTATAATGATGAAATGACTTTGTGTTATTGGATCTCAATCGATTGATGATACAAGTCAATCACTTGTCCAACCTTTTCTCCCTTCATAAACTCTCATTATCATCTTCTAGACTTCTCAAGATCAAAATGACCACATGTTATTTATTTATTTTTTAATCGACATACGTTTTTAGTTTATATTGATTAATTCTAAGAGTAATCAGGTTGACCCATGAAAATTTTCTATCCACTAACAAGATAAATCAAAAAGTATATGCAATGAGTGGTTCATCAGTCTAATATTCTTTAAAGAAATTCATTCATTAATTTATCGAAGTTAGATTCGATATATTCTTAGATCTTTGAAAAATTAAAAAGATATTCTGTCACTGTTTTATTACCCGGGATAAAGTCTTCAGAATTTGATTGAGTTGTTTATCATATGGTAGAGTTGTAGAATAGTGTAAGAGTCAATTCGAATTTTTTTTATGTGATAACTTTTTAATTTTTTAATTTATGTTTCTATAAATAATTATGAGGCCAGCTTGAAGGATGTCTAACATATACGTGTCACCTTTTACAATATTACCCCAGGACAAAATGATCGCCTTTTTAATTCTTAAACATGTTTCTATATTTTCTTAATAAGCCTTAGATGACGTGTAAATATGCACTATCAACTAAAATAGTATTAATGATTAAAAACTTAATTAATGACGAAATCTGATTATTTTATTTTATATTATATATATCTAGGAGGTTGCCATGAATAGAGATGAGTATTTGATTCAAATCTAATTCAATCAAATCCAATCGTATGGGGAGTTTTGAGATCCTCACTCATATAAGATAAGTCCTGATCAAATGACTGATATGGACCTGTAATAGGGCATGTGGTCAAAGGAGTCCCATGAGCGGTAGTATAGAAATCTATAGGCATAAACATTTAAAATCGTAACGGAAATAATAGATCCCACAAGCGATCCAAGTAAAAGAAAATTCATACAAGTTGATATACAAATTCCTATCTTATAGGTATACTATTGGTGTGTATCCTTCGCTTATCCTGCTTATCCAAGATAAGCCAGATCTCTTGCATGTTCAAGTATCCGTGCCTCTATATGTATCTACACAAACACGATCTCTCAAGCTTCAGAGAAGAATCGCCTTTGTGGTGCTAGCCACAAGAGGAGATTCACAAAGCAAGAAGGAGAGGGAGAAGAAGGGATTTCGGTCAAGGGAAGGAAAGAAAGAAAAATGACAAGTACTTCATCCAAATGGCAAGAAAAAACACTTTTATACTCATCCTATGAATATGAAGAGTTTTTGTCCCTTTAGCTTTCCTCTATTAAAGTCAATAAAAACCCAATTAGATCACATATTTCTCATGTGATTCTTCAACTTCTCTTCATCCAATGAAGTGAGACTTTTTATCTTCCTCTATTATTAATTTATTAAATATTTTAATGAATTAATATCTCATTCAAATATGGTTGAGTCTAATCTAAATGAGTCTAAATCAAATTAGATCTCAATCCCATAATTCAATTAGATTCACTTGAGTCTAACTCAATTAATCTAATTCGGACCAAATCTTAGTAAAACAAAGATCAATTAATCTCTAAAGCATCAAGTCCTTAGTGTGTGATCCAATAGGTTCTTGTAACGTTGGCAATGTGTTTAAACGTCTTTAGACACATAAGCAATGAGCGGCATCTAGCAATGCATCATTGCTACCCAAGTGATGAGAAAGTCGAGATCCGACTTAACCTCCATGACTATGACAATGTATGACCTTGTCCTTCTATCCTTGATATCTAGATTGACCAATGAGGCATAGACCGTGTCATCCTCGATCAATCTTTGTGTTTCTTGATTCCAGAGTAGACTCACTCAAAAAAATGAGCTCAATATCTCATATTAACTCATTTGAGTATGGTCATGCATTTTAGTAGTCCTACTCGATCAAGAGGCCCACATGTATCACTCCCGTCATATGGGAGAGATAGATCTCATTTACATCACTCACATTCTTCTGCATAATTCATTACATACCTAGTGATCGCCTTTATAGTCCACCCTGTTACGGGTGACGTTTGACGATACCAAAGTACAGAACTCCTTATGTAGGGAAATGGAATTAATTTAGGTCTAAGGACTATTCATACTAATAGTCACATGAGAATGTTTATGACACTCATATAATAATCTATGAAGCGTTCTCATGGCAGGTCAATTCAGTACACATTCTCTAATGTATACCCATGTGTCAACTTTATATCACATATCCATGACTTGTGAGCTCAAGTCATCAATTGACCTACATACTAGTCTTCATGCATTAATATTGTCCTTGAATATTAATGCTTGACTAGGAATGATTTAGTGTAATGTTCTCTATATCATCTCACTATCTATTCAACCAATTGATATTATATATATAAGAACCTACTACCCAAGGACATTATTATACCTAGTTATTTGGCCAAATATAAAGTAAGTATAATAAGCAAATTTGCCTTTATTAATAATAGAATATGATACAAAAGTCCCTAGTTAATCACCACATAATTGGCTCCAGAGCTCCCACTAACAATTTCCCACTAGCACTAGTGACAATCACTATAATATCTAATACTTAGTGACCTAGTGTGACCATCATGTTCTTGGTGCCGGAAGCACCAAAGTCAAACCTGTGTTTTGATAATGGCAAAGGGTTCAGAAGTTAAGGTGTGTTGTGATCTAACAATGCTAATTAAGTGTTCAGGAAAAGTCCTAGGTACACTAGACACTAAGTCCTGGTCGAGGGCTAGGCACCGAAGACATGGTGAGTAAAGCTGGGCACTAAGTCCTGGCTGAGGGCTGGGCACCGAAGACCTGGTGAGTAAAGCTGGGCACTAAGTCCTGGCCAAGGGCTGGGCACCGAAGACCTGGTGAGTAAAGTTGGGCACTAAGACATGTCCAGGGGATTGGGCAAAAGTCCAACCGGAGGAGCCGGTTGGCAAACAGGTAAATTCTCCCGAGAGGAGTAGGTGAGGACATGTTCCCCGTAGGAGGGAACATTAGGCGTCGGTTCGACCTAGGGTTCCATTTGGGAAGCCCAAAGTCAGAACCAAGACAACTCAGGCTGTAAAATATGGTTTAATCTTATCATTTATATGCTTCTTGTGTTTTGGAACTATCCCTGATTGCAGGAATGAAGGAATGAAGGTTTCTACATTCAAGCGCCTCAATGGAGTGAGGCGCCTCACTGGGATAGGCGTCTGTCTTGAGACAGGCGCCCCAGCCAAAGAGGGATTCCAGCCATTCGAAGCAAACTGCCACGCAAGCCTCAGGACCAAGTCATTAAGGTGCCTGTGTTAACACAGGCGCCCTGGTTGAGGAGATAAGCGCTGGCCAAGTCTGCGGATTGGAGTTCTCGCAGGATAGGCCACGTGTCAGGCGCCCCCCTCAACACAGGCGCCCTTGTCAACACTATAAAAGGGAGTTCACCCCCAAGGCTTCCACATCAATTGCTTTCAACATTTTCGTTCAAGCGCTACGCTCCGACAAGCTCCGTACTCGCGACTTATGCGCCAACGATGACTCGTTGCTCCGAACTTCCAACTTCTCCGGTCGTCGGTAAAAGTTCATTTTTTAAGTGTAACGACCCGCCTTCTGGTACTAAGCTTTAAGGCGGATCGCTACTAACTAACTAACTAATTACTGATTTCTAATAATGCTAAACCAACTGGGAGAATTTTAAAAATTCATATTTCGCTATTTATTGAACTAGAATTTCATAAACATGTTGAAAGTACTAACTAGCCTAAAATAAAGCAAAACTTTTATTTTTTTTACCTTGGCAGGATTCGATCCCCCAACCTCTGGGTTGCATGGCTAAAGCACTAACCAGCTGCTCTACACCAATTTTGTTTTACATAGTACCAGTCGACTACTATATGCCAGTCGACTGGTCGGGCCACAGAATGTTTCTGTGCCCGATACCAGTTGACTGGTATTTTCCCAGTCGACTAGTAGTTCTGAAAACCCAGATTTCAGAATTTCAGAATGTGCCAAAGTCGACCTATTCTGTACCAAATGCTCCATAAATTCATATCTAAGCTTCCTAACAGGTCTACAATGATTCTAAGGCATTTGATACATGTTTTTAGGGGGTTTCTAGCATGTATAGCAACTTAGAAATCATAAAAGTGACATGTAGAGACATAAACATGAATGTGCCAAGTTTGTATCAACTTCTTATTGAAACCATTCGTTATTCATATCTAAGAGCATTCTTAGCTACTACATGTCATTCTATATGGTGCATGCATCTTAGAACAAGCATATCCTATATATTTAGCATGTAAATCAAAAGTATCAAGCTCTTATCTCTAAAGCTTAAGCATGGATCTAAATTACCATATTACAAGTAAATGACTCATGACATTCAAGCATTCACAAAACCAATATTAAGTTAGGTAAGTAAACTACTTCAAGCATACTAGGCACCATGAATACAAGTCTAATTAAATTCATACATGGTTCACATAACATATTGCGGAATAACTAAAGAAGCATAATAAAGACTATTTCTATGCTTTGCAAGTTCCGAAGACTTTTATTCCAACTCCACCATCACACACACTTTGCATCAAGCCCGCCGCCTCCGCTACCAGTGCTTTCCTTTACCTGTATTTGCAGTATAAGGAAATGCAAACTAAAAAGCATAAAGCTTAGTACGTACCATCTAGCCTCACAAAACCATGAAAACTCGAATTATGCTTTTGTAAAACATGCTATGCACATACATGCTCATATCCATAAGTAATCATGTCAGGCTCACGCTAAAATACATATCATAGGATGTCATGGCATATAACTGAGACATGACATATACTGAACTAAAACTGAAAAGTAAACTATAGCATGACATACATATCTGAACTGGAACTGGAACTAACTAACATAAAACTAATTATTAAATTCACCACATGCTAATATGAATTTCTGAAAACTAAATACATATAGTAGGTGAAAGTAATAATCAACTGCTGTGGGCCCGGCAATGTACCAACTGTGCGCACATCCCTAATAAACCCGAGGTAGCAAATCCCGAATCCATTAGGGTTCTACTAGGTTATCTAAACCTAGGGGCAACTAGGAGCCCATCCCATACTAGGTTATCTGAACCTAGGGGCAACTTGGAGCCCATCCCTGGACCGAAGTCCGGTACAATGCCAACTGAAAATAAAATAGTTCTTTTATACTTTTCTTTTTCTCTTCTGATTCTTGCTTTTTCTAGGTTATCTAAACCTAGGGGCAACTAGGAGCCCATCCCACTGGACCTTGGTCCCAATTATAACTGAAGCAAGAATTTCTATTCTTTAATGCTTGCTATAGCATTAACTAACTAACAATTTAACAAACACCTTGCGACTTAACCCTTTCTTTTCTTTTAAAGTTGCTCCCTGGGCACTCGAACGTGCTCCTTAACCCGAAACTGAAGGGTAAGTGCACTCAAGCCCATCCAGGGATACCTTCAGACTCTAAAACTAATCCGAAGGATTAATACAACGTGCTTGTTCATAATCCTCGGTATCTAACCGTAGGACATACATATAACGAACTAAAGCATACGAAACGTCAACCGAAACTACTTATACTGCAGGTGAGGGATACTTACATCCTGCGCTAGGTTTTCCTTACGAATAAAATCTGAAATTCCCGAGGGAACGTCGAATTTCGACATTCTTCTTGCTCCTTGGCGTTCTCCTCGCGTCTACGAGAATTCTCGTAGAGAATAGGGCCTCTTGAGACCTTCCCTTGGCTTCTCCTTTGTCTTGGGCGAGAGGGGAGGTCGCGTGCGTGAGGGAGGGCGTCGGCGTCGCTGGGTTGGGAGAGAATTAACCTAAAACTCGTAACTCCCTCTTTTATACTTATGGGGGCGAATTTAACTAATTTAACCTTATCTATCGTTTCCCTTAATCTATTTCAACAAAAGCAAATCATCCCAGTTGGTCCGCCCTTTCTCCTCTCACACGTAGGTTAAGGGATCAAATCCCACTTATGTGATTTTCTCTTTTTATCCCTTTTTGCCACTTTCGTTTACGAAAAAATTCTATAAAAATATCCATAAATTCGGAATAAATTCTAAGATATTTCTAAAATTAGTTTCGAGAATTTTCGGGCATTACATTAAGTACTGTAATTCTTTTCAAATTCTATATTTGTACTCAATTTGTAATCACTTTTACGAAAATATAGCATTGTCAATTGTAAACGGTCAAGGACCGTGGGCCTTGGAGTAGGAGCCGACTGCGACTCTGAACCAAGTAAAAACAAAAAAGTGTTAGCGATTGTTTTTGCTTTTTCCGCTGCGCAATTACTCTCTTTATTTCCGAAAATTTAACGATCGATATTCACCCCCTATCGATTCAATCCGATCCCACAAGTGGTATCAGAGCGGGTGACTCAAACCTGGTGCAACCACCAGTTGAGTATTTTTTTCAGATTTTTGACTTTTTATTTCAAATAAATAATATTTGTGTGTGGGTTTAGAATTCTTATTTTGAATTCAATTTTGAATTTTATTTTTTCACCATAAGTCAGAATTGATATATAACGATCAAGGTTTTAAAAATTTGTCATAAACTTTTTTATTATTTTAATATTTTTCTTGAAATTCGTGCAACCTTAATTCGAGCAAATGTTCATTCTTCAACATTGAATTCTTATTTTTTCACCATTAATCAAAATTGATAAAGCCATCATTTTCAAAAAAATTTGTCATAAAGTTTTTATTATTTTATTATTATTTTACCTCAAAATTCGTGCAACACCTTTTGAGCTAGTTTTTTCTCTCTCTCCTGCACTACTAATCCAAGACTAAGTCTTGGTACATTTTTGTTATTTCTTTTGTGTACGGGGTTTATATTCAATGGCTAATCAAGAATGGAATAGTGCCCGCCCGCTCCTATTCTCTGGCGAGGATTTCAAATCTTGGAAAAGTCTAATGGAATCCCACCTGAAGGCCAATCTGGATTTATGGTTAATAATCCAAATGGGGTTCACATTCCCCACAAAAGATGGAACATCAATCGCCTGGGACAAATTAGACGAACCAACTCTGAGGAAGATCGAGACTGATGCTAAGGCAACAGTAATCTTACAATGCGGCCTGACCAAAGAAGAATTGAAGCGGGTCAGATCCTTCAACTGTGCCAAAGAGATGTGGGAGAAGCTAATCAACCTACACGAAGAGAGCTCCGATATTGAGATCTTAGAAGGTGCAATGTCCGACTCATCGAAGGATTCGGACGATGAAGAAGAAGATCAGGTAAGTTATTTTGCATTCTCGGCTCAAGCACAAGTAGCTGAGATAGACTTGCCACCCGACGTCGAAACTGACTTTGGATCAGAAGATGAGTCCGTACTTGACTTCAAAATCGAACCAGAGTCAGAAGATGAGTTTTCTGAGACAAAATCAGTAACTAATTTTGAATCATTTTCTGAATTGAGGTTAAATAATCAAGCTGATACTACAATGGTCAAGGAAGGTATAGTTTCCATTGCAGGGAAAACTCCAAGAGAACTACAAAAGAGGCCTCAACCAGTACCTGAGTCCGACTCAGACTCAGAATCTGACGACGAAGAAGGGGATCGTCAAAAACTGGTCCGGTTGGCTCGCGACCACTAAAAAATGCTGAAGAAACAATCAAGCAAAAGAAAGATAGCTAAAATCAAGGGGGAGACCTCCAAAAAGAAATCAAAAGGTAACATTGTAGATTTAAAATCTAATAGTCATATAGTATGTTATAAATGCAGGAAGAGAGGGCATTACCAAGACCAGTGTCCCACTCGTAAGAGTTGGTCTTCACCATCTACAATAAATAGAGCTCCCAAGAATGCCGGACAAACAATCGATAAAGGTAAATTTACAGTATTTGAAAATCCAGTATTTACCATGAATAATGTGATTGATATATAAATTAGTTAAGACAAATTTCAAAAAATTGAAATAAGAAAATGAAACCCTTAAACATAAGGTCAATATGTTAGAAAGTTTAATTCATAATCTTGCTGATTTCGAAAATCCGGAGTATTACTCCAATTGTGACCTTACTTAGATAATTGTTTGCTTTAATTGTGTGTTGCTTTTTATTTTATTTTTTTTATTTTGCTTAGAATTAGGATTGATTAGTTTAAGGACTAAAGAGTTACTTAAAACTTGAACAACCTAGTATTAGGTGGAGGTGAGATGATAGTACATTAGGGAAGCCTTTCTAAAAGGTCAAGTGGGGTAAGGCGTACCCTATTCGGTCTGTTTAGTCTGGTGGAACTAGCCGAAGCTACCGATCCGAAACCTAAACTAGTTAGACCAAAATTTTTCAAGAAGTGATTTGAAAATGAATTTTCGGTAAAAGGCTTTGTCAAGGAAAGGGTTGTTGCTCCAATAAGGCTACGGCCAAAGAAGACCTCTGTGCCTCGCCAAGACCTGGAAGCCAATTATCGAAACTCAAATTCAATTTACTATTTGATAAATTTGAATCTAACACAAGTTTTGATTAAATCTTAGATTTAACACTAATTCGAAGATAAAGATAAAACATCTCACAAAACAGATAAGGTAACCTGTTTTGTCATGTAGAACTGGGTGAGATGTCTAGGACCTAATAATGTAGTTCAATACTTTTTCAAAATCAACTCAAAATTAACTCAATTTTTTCCCAAAATTAATTCTAAATTAACTCTACATGTTTTCCACTCAACATTTTTTCAAAAATTGAATTTCATTTGTTTTCAAAATTAACTCATCAAACTAAGTCTTGATTGAATTATACTAAGATCTAGGACCTGATTGGGTCAATTATTGATTGGTCAAACCTAGTCAACATAGTCAAACCTGGTCAACACTGAAGTCCCTTAAGGCACTTAGATAGAGTCAGATGGTGTCGGATACAGGGGGAGTTTTTTTTCGAAAAATTAGATTTTTCAAAAACCTTATGCTCTAAAACTTATTATCATCTTAAAATAAGGTTTTCAAAAATTGGTTCAAAAACCTTGTTATATCACTATCTCTTTGAACAATTATCATCATTTCAAATTTTTTTTTAAAACTGTGCTATCATTCCAAATTGTGTTTTCAAAAATTATCTCCTTGAAAATTATCATACTCAAAAGGTCATTCAAAATTGTTCTTTTAATTTTTATAAACCCTAAAGACACAGAGGAAGTCTTCTTCATGATCTACAAGGACTCCTAGGATGTGTCAAATTTAGGGGGAGTCTAAGTCAAAAAGAAAACTTTCTGACAATTATTTCTTTTGGTCTGAACCAAACCCTAAAGACTCAGAGGAAGAGTACTTGTAGTCAACAAGCTTCCGAGGACTGTGTTAAGTTTAGGAGGAGGTCAAATTAAAAGAATTATTGAACATTTCAAAATATTTTCATACACTGTATTTTCAAAATCTTTTGAAACTAAGTATTTTTTCTTTCAAATTACTATCATTTTAAACTCATTTTAGTAAAAATCACTTTCAAAAACCTTTTTTTTAAATCACTTTTTAAATAATATTTACTTGAGTTTGAAAAATTTTTAGGACACTTAGGAAAATATCCTTGTAGTTAACAAGGTTTCCTAGGAATGTGTCAGACTGGAAAAGAAACCAAGTCAAGTAAAATATTGTGTTTTCAAAAGTACTAATAGTTTTCAATGTATAAATATTTATCAAAGCACAAATATCTCTCAAAGTACAAATTGTTTTTGGTACTAAGTACAATATTTTTCAAAGTATTGATGGTTGATATGTAAAATAACTTTCAAAATGCAAGTTTTTGCACAATATTTTTCAAAGTGCACTATATTTGGCTAAGTGGAAATGTTTTAAAAAAAAGGTGCATATTTTTTTGGTGAAATTCCTTTTCTAAATGAATTGTTTTGGCAATATTAAATTCAAATTAAAAGTTTCCAAGTGCACAATACTTTTCAAAATATAATTTTTTTGGTACAATATAAAAGTACTTAATTCTTATCCAATATTTAGTCCTTTTTAAAAAGGAAGGTTTTTGAAATTGTTTTGTCAAAAATGATATATTTTTCAAAAATTATACTAAATATTTTGCAAAGGAAAGAAGTTTTGTTGGTGAGATTCATAGATCAAATTCAATTCAGTGGGATCTTTCACTCACAAGTTTGTTTCATTAAGAACGCTTTATGAAACCTTTTGACCCCCGAATTTGACAAGACTAGATTAAGTGGGTTGGTCCTTTTCTTGCTTGAATTCACTAGAGTTGATTCAATACAGACTTCCAATCTTGTAACTAGCTCAAATTCAAAATTAACTTGCAATAGTTGTTATCAATTTTTTTGATATATGGCAAAGGGAGAGAGAAAGGAGGAAAGAGAGAGAAATTTTTTTCAAAGTTTTATCTCTGCTTCAAAAAGTAAAGTAAAATGTCTAAATGCTTCAAATTTTTTTCTAAGTGCTTCAACTTTGTTTAGTGCCTCAAATTTTTTAAGTACTTCAAAATTTTCTTTTAAGTATTTTTAAGAGCTTTCAAAAATTTCTAAGTTTTCGAAGAGCATTTTTCTATATATTTATAAGTAAAATTTTCCTTAGTAAACAAAGTTTGTCTGAGCAAAAACCTTTTAAAATTTTTGGCAAATATTTCTAAGTAAAGTTTATCTTAGAGAACAAATCTTTGCGAAAACTTGTTTAAAAAAAAATTCCTTAAAGAGTTTTTGTGTCAAGTAAAATGTTTTAGCACAAACTGTTCTTAAGCGAAATCTTTCTATGTGTGCAAAAATTGAAACCCTTTTAAAATTTTGATTAAATTTTTTTAAAAATTCTTTTTGCAAAGCCTTGTAAGTAAAAGTTTTTTTAAAAACCAAAAATATAGGATTGCAAAACTTGTCTAAGTGAAAATTGTCTAAGTGTAAAAGTTTTTTTGGTAAAAATGTTTTTGCAAAACACTTAGTCAAACTTAAAAGCACTTAGAAGTTTTATAAAAACTGAATGCTTGTTTGAGGGGGAGAATGTTTATTTCAGGAGGAGATAATTGAAAATTGTTTTAAGTAATCTTCCTTGTTAGATGTGCTATAAATTTTTTATAACTTAACTTTTTGAACCATGCTGTCATAAATCAAAAAGGGGGAGATTGTTGGTGCCAGAAGCACCAAAGTCAAACCTGTGTTTTGATAATGGCAAAGGGTTCAGAAGTTAAGGTGTGTTGTGATCTAACAATGCTAATTAAGTGTGCAGGAAAAGTCCTAGGTACACTAGGCACTAAGTCCTGGCCGAGGGCTGGGCACCAAAGACCTGGTAAGTAAAGCTGGGCACTAAGTCCTGCCCGAGGGCTGGGCGCCGAAGACTTGGTGAGTAAAGCTGGGCACTAAGACCTGATCCGGGGGATTGGGCAAAAGTCCAACCGGAGGAGCCGGTTAGCAAACAGGTAAATTCTTCCGAGAGGAGTAGGTGAGGACGCTTTCCCAGTAAGAGGGAACATTAGGCGTCGGTTAGACCTAGGGTTCTATTTGGGAAGCCCAAAGTTAGAACCAAGATAGCTCAGGCTGTAAAACATGGTTTAATCTTATCATTTATATGCTTCTTGTGTTTTGGAACTAACCCTGATTGCAGGAATGAAGGAATGAAGGTTTCTGCATTCAGGCGCCTCAATGGAGTGAGGCGCCTCACTTGGATAGGCGTCTGTCTTGAGACAAGCGCCCCAGCCAAAGAGGGATTCCAGCCATTCGAAGCAAACTGCCACGCAAGCCTCAAGACCAAGTCATTGAGGCGCCTGAGTTAACACAAGCGCCCTAGTTAACTCAGGCGCCCTGGTTGAGGGGATAAGCGCTGGCCAAGTCTGCGGATTGGAGTTCTCGCAGGACAGGCCACGTGTCAGGCGCCCCCCTCAACATAGGCGCCCCTGTCAACACTATAAAAGGGGGTTCACGCCCAAGGCTTCCACATCAATTACTTTCAACACTTTCGTTCAAGCGCTACGCTCCGACAAGCTCCGTACTCGCGACGTAAGCATCAACGACGACCCGCTGCTCCGAACTTCCAACTTCTCCGGTCGTCAGTAAAAGTTCATTTTTTAACTGCTGTAATTCTTTTCAAATTCTATATTTGTACTCAATTTGTAATCACTTTTATGAAAATATAGAATTGCCCATCGTAAATGGTCCAGGATCGTGGGCCTTGGAGTAGGAGCCAACTGCGATTCCAAACCAAGTAAAAAACAAAAAGTGTTAGCGATTGTTTTTGCTTTTTCCGCTGCGCAATTACTCTCTTTATTTCCGAAAATTTAACGATCGATATTCACCCCCCTCTATCGATTCAATCCGATCCCACACATGCTTCCTTTGTGCCAAAGCCTTGGTCAAAGGATCCGCAATGTTAGCATCAGTGGGTACTCTGCACATCCTCACATCTCCTCTATCGATGATCTCTCGAATGAGTTCGAAGCGTCGTAGTATGTGTTTGATCCGCTGATGAGAACGAGCTTCCTTAGTCTATGCAATAGCTCCATTGTTGTCAGAATAGAGGTCTATTAGGTATGCTATACTAGGAACCACACCAAGCTCTGTAATGAACTTTCGGATCCAAACAGCCTCCTATACTGCATCAGACGCAACAATATACTCGGCCTATGTTGTAGAATCTGCAACTGTGTCCTACATCAAACTCTTCTAGCTTACAGCGCCACCATTCAAGCAAAATACATACCTTAACTGCGATTGAAAATAATCCCTGTTAGTTTGGAAGCTTGCATCACTATAACCCTTTATAGCTAGCTCCTCATTGCCTCCAAATATCAAGAAATATTCTTCCATCCTTCGTAAGTACATAAGAATATTCTTGATAGTTGTCTAGTGACTTTCACCTGGATCTGACTGGTATCTGCTCATCATGCTCAAAGCATATGAGACATTTGGATGAGTACAAAGCATGGCGTACATGATAGACCCTATAGCGGATGCATAAGGGATCTGATCTATGTGGTCTCTCTCCTCCTTAGAAGAGGGACATTGAGTCTTCGAAAGGCTCACACCATATGACATCGGCAAAAATCCCTTCTTGGAATTCTGCATGGCAAAATGATTTAACACCTTATCAATATATGTACTTTGAACTAAGCCAAGCAATCTCTTAGACCTATCTTTATAGATCTTGATGTCTAGGATATAGACTGCTTCACCTATGTATTTCATTGAGATAAATTCCCTAACCACGTCTTCATAGACTGTAGTGAAGGGATATCATTTCCAATGAGAAGTATGTCATACACATACAAGATCAGGAAGATAACTATACTCCCACAAACCCTCTTATAGACACAGGGTTCATCATCATTCTTGATGAAACCAAATGCTTTGATTGTAACATCGAATTAATGATTCCAGGTTCGACAAGCTTGCTTTAGCCAATAAATGGACCTTTGCAACTTACATACCTTTCTAGCATGCTCTGGATCTACAAAACTCTCAGGTTGTGTCATGTACACATCCTTGAGTAGATTTCCATTTAGGAATGCGGTTTTGACATCCATCTGCTAGATCTCATAATCATGGTAAGATGCAATAGCAAGCATGATCCGAATAGACTTAAGCATCGCAACTAATAAAAAAGTTTCATCATAGTCGATACCATGTATCTGCTTGAAACCATTAGCTACCAATCTCCCTTTATAGGCATGTATAAGACCATCCATGTTAGTCTTTCTTTTAAAGACCCACTTACACCCAATGGGTTTAATCCCCTCAGGTGGATCAACCAAAGTCTATACTTGGTTAGTGTACATGGATTCCATTTTAGACCTCATGGCCTCTAGCCATTTCTCAGAATCTGAGCTTATCACAGCTTCTTGATAGGATGTAGGCTCGTTCAACTCAACAAGCATAACATCATCATAGTTAGACAAGAGAAATGAGTATCTCTTAAGATGACAACGTATCCTATCAGATCTATGAAGAGGTTGGTCTACTTGAACAAGTTGTTGCTCCACAACTTCTTGTGCAACAATCTCATGATCCACAACACCTTATGGTGCCTGTTCAATGTCCATTAAGGCCTCAATACTATTTGTATCATGAACTTCTTCAAGATGAATTTTACTCCTACTATTTCTTCTAGAAATAATCTCTCTTTCTAGAAAAATATCATTTCTAGCGAAAAATACTTTGCCTAGTGTGGGATTATAGAAGTAATATCCCTTTATTTCCTTGGGATATCCTACAAAATAACACTTATCATATTTGGGCCCTAGTTTATCTGAGATTTGACATCGAACATAAGCCTCACAACCACAAATCCTCATCAAAGAAATCGTGGGACTCTTCCCAGTTCATATCGTATATAGTGTCTTTATAACGGTCATTGATGGAGCTCGGTTAAGTGTGAAAAGAGTCATCTCTAGAGCGAATCCCTAAAAGGAAGTAGGATGATCTATCTGACTCATCATCGATTGTATCATATCTAATAGAGTATGATTTCTCCTCTCAGACACACCATTCCACTGTGGTGTTCCAAGTGGAGTGAGTTGGGATATGATCCCACACTCAGCTAGAAGGTCACAAAACTCTTAGCTAATGTATTCACCACCACGATCTGATCGAAGAATCTTAATACTCTTACCAAGTTGGTTTTGTACATCAATCTTGAATTCTTGAATTTTTCAAAGGACTCCGACTTATGTTTCTTGAGATACACATAGTCGTATCTACTAACATCTTCAGTGAAAATGATGAAGTACTGATAGCCTCCTCTAGCTGCGACATTGAAAGGGCCACATACATCAATGTATATGAGTCCTAACAAGTCTATTGCTCTTTCGTTGTGTCCACTAAATGGAGTCTTGGTCATCTTGCCTAGAAGACAAGATTCACATGTCTCATATGATTCAAAAATCAAATGAGTCTAGTAATCTATCCTTATAGAGTTGGGATATACAACTCTCATTTATATGACCCAAGTGACAATGCCAGAGATATGTTTGGTTCAAATCATTCGGTTTGAACCATTTGGTATTTATGTTATATTCGGTTCTCTAAGTCCAGAACATAGAGTCCATTTATAAGTGGTGCACTATAATAGAATATATCATTTAACATTATAGAATAATATTTGTCCTTTATGACAAATGAAAAGTCTTTCTTGTCCAAACAAGATACAGAAATTATGTTCTTAGTTAGTGCAGGTACATAAAAGCACTTCTCTAGTTCTAAAATAAGCTCCATGGGCAAAAACAAGGAATATGTTCTTACAGCTATAGCAACAACTCTTGCGCCATTGCCTACTTATAGGTCTACTTCGCTCTTTGTTAATGATCTAGCTCTTCGAAGGTCTTGAAACAGAATTCTCACTTTTTTTTTTCTTTACTTCCTCTAGGTAGAGTTTGCAGTTCCTCTTCCAATATCCGGTCCACCACAGTGGAAGTAGGTGTTAGTAGGAGTCCTAAAGCCAATTATGTGACGATTGACTAGGGACATTTGTATCATCTTCTATTATTAATAAGGGCAAAGTTTAGTTATTATACTTACTTTATATTTGTGTCAAATAACTAAGTATAATAATGTCCTTGGGTAGTAGGTTCTTATCTACATCATATCGATTGGTTGAATCGATAGTAAGATGATGTCGAGAATACTACACTAAACTATTCCTAGTCAAGCATTAATATTCAGGGACAATATTAATGCATGATGATTAGCATGTAGGTCAATTGATGACTTGAGCTTACAAGTCATAGATATGTGATATCAAGTTGACACATGGGTATACATTAGAGAATGTGTATTGAATTGACCCGCCATGAGAAAGTTTCATAGATTGTCATATGAGTGTCATAAACTTTCTCATGTGACTATTAGTATGAATAGACCTTAGACTTGAATTCACTATGGTTCCCTACATAATGAGTTATGTACTTTGGTATTGTCAAACGTCATCCGTAATAGGGTGGACTATAAAGGTAATCACTGGGTATGCAACAAATTTACAGAGGGATATGAGTGAAGTAGATGGGATCTATCTCTCCCATATGACGGGAGTGATATTTGTGGGCTCCATGATCGAGTAGGACTATTAAAACGCATGGTCATGCTCAAATGAGTCAATATGAGATTTTGAGCTCATTTGTTTGAGTAAGTCTACTTGGGGATCAAGAAACACAAAGATTTATAAGGGGATGATACAGTCAATGCCTCATTTATCAATCTAGATATCAAGGATTGAATGACAAAGTCATACATTATAATAGTCATGGAAAGGTTATGTTGGATCTCGTCACTTAGGTAGCAATGATGCATTGCTAGATGTCGCTCATTGTTATGTATCTAAAGTAGTTTAGATATATTGTCAACGTTACGAGAACATATTGGGTCACACACAAAGGATATGATGTCTCAGAGATAAGATAATTTTAGTTTGACTAAAATGTTATCTGAAATTGGATTAATTAAGTTAGACTCAAATGAATCCAATTGGATTATGTGATTGAGTCTAATTTGAGTTAGACCCATCTATATTAGACTCAACCACTTAATTATGAATAATATTCATTAAAATGTTTAATGAAATATAATTTAAGAGGAAGGCTAAGAGACATTCTATTCATTAGATGAATAGAATATTAAGAGTCTCAAGGGATACCAAAAGGCTTGGTATTAATTGAGTTTTATTGGCATTAAGATGAGAGGAGCTCAAGGGACCAAGTGCCTTGGTATTCATTAGATGAGTATAAATACCCCCCCCCCCTTGTCAAAGGCTAGATTGTGCATCTCTTTTCTTCTTCTTTCTTCCTCCTTGTCCAAAACTCCCTAGTGGAGGTTCTTGTGCTTTGTGAACCATCCCATGTTGCTAGCACAACTAAGGTAGTTTCTCTCTGAGTCATAGATTGTGTTCGTGTGGATACTATTAGAGTCACATACACTTGAACATGCAAGAGATCCGACGTACCTTGGACAAGTGGGATAAGCGAAGGGCATGTGTCAAAGGTATACCTATAAGATAGGAAGTTGTAGATCTAACTTTGTATGAATTTTCTTTCATATGGATCGCTCATGGGATCTATTATTTCCGCTACGATTAAAATGTTTATGTCTATAGATCCTTACAGTGGTATCAGAGCCACTTGCAAAAGATCGTACAAAGTTTTGAAAAACTTTTATATGTGATATAGAAGTAAAATATAATTTTGTTATGGATTGTATAATGTATGAGCATTTTCGAGATACAATAGTTTGTGTTTATCAAATTAAAAGTCCATAGCATCATCATATGAAATATGAAAGTGTGTTATGGTCCGATTGTACTCAACAAATTTTATAATCTATGGTTTCGGCTCATGCTCATTTTTACAATCATAATAAAAATTGATATCCTAAATCTATTGTATGTGATTGATGACATGGTGCATGGTTATGGCCTTAACCCCAATGTGATTGGACGTATGTGTGTGTGGATGTTGTAATGTAATTCATAATATGGGCTGCGTGTCGTGCCTTATCTCTATTTTTCTAGTTGTAAAATAGATTTAGACTCAAATGTAACTCGATTTTTCCTAATTTATAATGTACAAAACAAGGAGTGGAATGTCCATTGAAGGATGAAGTTACAAGAAGGATGCCGACGATACATGACGACCGAAGGATGCACTTGGAGAAGATGTTATCCCTAGGTTGACCATCGATTTTCTCATTGGCTTGAGAATATCGTAATATAGGGGTCATAACCATGTTAAGTTTTACTGCTTATATGTTGATATATGCAATGTGTGTATGTGATGCATGTTTTGATGATAAATTTATCATAATTAAGTTGATTGAATATGCCTACAAAGTTTGATTCTCACTACTACCGTGATCAATTGTAGTTGGGTTTGTCAAAGCAAAGTGACTCAATTTATGATAGTAGAGTGCGACTAGACAATTGTGATGTTTAACTATTAAACTTTGAGTTCGACTTAGCTATGCTATCTCAATTAAAATAAGAGGCATTTTATTAAGTCAACTCGATATGTCTACCAAAGTTTGATACTCATAAACTATCTCGATCATTTGTTGTTGGGTTTGCTAAAGCAAAGTAACTCATTTTATCTTGGTAGAGTACGAGAGGACAATTGTGATGTCCTGCTATCGATCTTTGGGTGAGACTTAACTAAGTCATCTCAATTGGATTGAGAAACTAGAGGCATATCCCAAAAGTTGGGAAGGTTCGGTAAGAGAACAATTATACTAAGTCTTGAGCAAATAGCCAAAGCTAACTCAAGATGATGTGTAATGTGGATCTTGACCCTTTGTTTCCAAGAGTTGCATAAGATGTAATTGGTAAAATATTACCTACCTAATTATACTAAGTCTTGGGCGATTAGCCAAAGCTAATTCAAGATGAGGTATAATTTGGATCTTGTCCCATATGAATATGGTCGCTATTTGTTTTGGAGCTAGTAGTGTAGGCAAATTGAGTTTGCCTATATCCATGACTAGCCCATATCAAAGCTCCACGGTTCAGTGAGAGTATCATTTAATTAAAGGCCTAATTAAATGATCTAGATATGATAATCATTTCTGCATGTTTTACTGTTGTAGATCACCATATCATTGAACATGTTAACTATTCTCTCTCTGCGATTTGTCCTTGAGAAGGGCAAGATCAACGGAGCTAATTTCCTAGATTGGTACAGAAATTTGAGGATCATCCTCAAACAAGAAAGAAAACTGTATGTTTTAGAGCAACCATTTCCTAAAGCACTTGCCACTACCACTACTCGTGCGGAAAAGAATGCTTACCAGAAGCATCAAGATGATGTATTGGATGTATCATGCCTAATGCTTGGAACCATAAACTTTGAGCTTCAAAGCAACATAAGAACATGGATGCTCACAATATGGTTGAGCACCTTAAACAACTATATCAAGGGAAAGCAAAGCACGAGTGCTTTGGGGGTGCCTATGAAAGGAACCTATTTCCAATGTGGCGAGACCAGACATCGGAAGAGGAATTGCAAACACTACCTAGAGGAAGTTAAGAATAAAAGAGGTATAACTTCTGCCTAAGGTATATATATATTATAGAAGTTAATTTATCTATTTCTTCTTCATGGGTATTAGATACCATTGCGCATCACACATTTGTACTAATGTGCAGGGTCTTCAAAGAGTTAGATTGTTGACAAAGGGCGAAGTGGACCTATGAGTAGGCAATGGCGCAAGAGTTGCTGCTATGGCTGTAGGAATATATTCCTTGTCTTTGCCCACGGGGCTTATCTTAGAACTAAAGGAGTGCTTTTATATACCTGCACTAACTAAGAACATGATTTTTGTATCTTGTTTGGACAAAAAAGACTTTTCATTTATCATAAAGGACAAATATTTTCTGTAATGTTAAATGAAATATTCCACTATAGTGTACCACTTATGAATGGACTCTATATTCTAGTTTTAGAGAACCCAATCTATGACATAAATACTAAATGGTTCAAAGCAAATGATTTGAACCAAATATATCTCTGACATTATCGCTTGGTTCATATAAATGCGAGTCGTATATCCCAGCTCCATAAGGATGGATTACTGGACTCATTTGATTTTGAATCATATGAGACATATGAATCTTGTCTTCTAGGCAAGATAACCAAGACTCCATTTAGTGGACACGGCGAAAGAGCGACTAATTTGTTAGGACTCATACATACTGATGTATGTTGCCCTTTCAATGTCACAACGAGAGGAGGCTATCAATACTTTATCACTTTCACTGGTGATGTCAGTAGATACGGCTATGTATATCTCATGAAATACAAGTCGAAATCCTTTGAAAAATTCAAAGAATTCAAGAGTAAAGTACAAAATCAACTTGGCATGAGTATTAAGACGCTTCGATCAGATAGAGGTGGTGAATACCTTAGCCAAGAGTTTCGTGACCATTTAGCTGAGTGTGGGATCATATCCCAACTCACTCCACTTGGAACACCATAGTGGAATAGTGTGTCTGTGAGAAGAAATTGTACTCTATTAGATATGGTATGGTCGATGATGAGTTAGACAGATCTTCCTACTTCCTTCTAGGTATTCGCTCTAGAGACGACTCTTTTCACACTTAACCGAGCCCCATCAAGGTTGTCATAAAGACACCATATATGATATGGATTGGGAAGAGTTCCACGATGACTTTTATGAGGATTTGGAGTTGTGAGGCTTACGTTCAACATCAAGTCTCAGATAAACTAGGACCAAAATTTGATAACTGCTATTTTATAGGATATCCTAAGGAACGAAGGGATATTACTTCTACAATCCCACACTAGGCAAAGTGTTTTTCGATAGAAATGATATTTTTCTATAAAGAGAGTTTATTCTAGATGAAATAGTGGGAGTAAAATCTATCTTGAAGAAGTTCAAGATGCAGATAGTACTGAAGCCTTAATGGGCATTGAACAGACACCATAAAGTATTGTGGATCATGAGATTGTTGCTGAAGAAGTTGTGGAGCAATAACCTGTTCAAGTAGGCCAACCTCTTCGTAGATCTGATAAGATACGTCATCATCCTGAGAGATACTCATTTCTCTTGTCTGACCATGATGGCATTATGCTTGTTGAGTTGAATGAGCCTACATCCTATCAAAAAACTATGATGAGCCCAGATTCTGAGAAATAGCTAGAGGTTATGAGGTCCAAAATGGAATCCATGTAGACTAACCCCGTATGGACTTTGGTTGATCCACCTGAGGGGACTAAAACCATTAGGTGTATGTGGGTCTTTAATAGAAAGACTGACATGGATGGTCTTATGCATACCTATAAAGGGCGATTGGTAGCTAAAGGTTTCATGCAGATTCATGGTATCGACTATGATGAATCCTTTTCACCAGTTGTGATGCATAAGTCTATTCGGATCATGCTTGCTATTGCAGCTTACCATGATTATGAGATTTGACAAATGGATGTTAAAATCGCATTCCTGAATGGGAATTTACTCGAGGATGTGTATATGACACAACCTTAGGGTTTTGTAGATCCAGAGCATGTTGGAAAGATATGTAAGTTGCAAAGGTCTATTTATGGGCTAAAGCAAGCTTCTCGAAGTTGGAATCTTCGATTCGATGATGCAATCAAATTGTTTGGATTCATTAAGAATGAAGATGAACCCTGTGTCTACAAGAGGGTTAGTGGGAGCACAGTTATCTTCCTGATCTTGTATGTGGATGACATACTCCTCATTGGAAATGATATCCTTTTACTACAGTCTGTGAAGACGTACCTAGGGAATTGTTTCTCAATGAAACACTTAGGAGAAGCAGCCTATATTCTTGGCATCAAGATCTATAGAGATAGATCTAAGAGATTACTTGGCTTAAGTTAGAGTACATATATTGATAAGGTGCTTAATTATTTTTCCATGTAAAATTCCAAGAAGGGATTTCTGTCGATGTCACATGGTGTGAGTCTTTCGAAGACTCAATGTCCCTTTTCTAAGGAGGAGAGAGACCGCATAGATCAGATCTCTTAGGCATCCGCTATAGGGTCTATCCTGTATGCCATGCTTTATACTCGTCCAGATGTCTCTTGTGCTTTGAGCATAATAAGCAGATACTAGTTAGATCCAGGTGAAAGTCACTGGACAGTTATCACGAATATTCTAAGTATTTACGAAGGACGAAAGAATATTTTTTGATATTTGGAGATGATGAGGAGCTAGCTATAAAGGGTTATAGTGATGCAAGCTTCAAAATAGATAAGGATGATTTTAGATTGCAGTCAGGGTATGTATTTTGCTTGAATGGTGGCTCTGTGAGCTGGAAAAGTTTGAAGTAGGATACAGTCGTAGATTCTACAACAGAGGACGAGTATTTTGCTATGTCTAATGCAGTAAAGGAGGTTGTTTGCATCCGGAAGTTCATTGCAGTGGTTGGTGTGGTTCATAGTATAGTAGACCCGATAGACCTCTATTGTGACAACAATGAAGCTATTGCACAGACTAAGGAACCTCACTCTCATCAGCAGACTAAACACATACTACGACGCTTCCATCTCAATCGAGAGATCATCAATAGAGGAGATGTGAGGATATGTAGAGTACCCACTAATGCTAACATCGCGGATCCTTTGATGAAGACTTCAACACAGAGGAAGCATGATGGTCACACTAGGTCACTAGGTATTAGATATTACAATGATTGGCACTAGTGCTAGTGGGAGATTGTTAGTATGAGCCCTAGAGCCTATTATGTGCTGATTGACTAGGGACTTTTGCATCATATTCTATTATTAATAATGGCAAAGTTTGGTTATTATACTTACTTTATATTTGTGTCAAATAACTAAGTATAATAATCTCCTTGGGTAGTAGGTTCTTATCTATATCATATCGATTGGTTGAATCGATAGTGAGATGATGTAGAGAATACTACACTAAACCATTCCTAGTCAAGCATTAATATTCAGGGATAATATTAATGTATGGAGACTAGCATGAAGGTCAATTGATGACTTGAGCTCACAAGTCACAGATATGTGATATAAAGTTGACACATGGGTATACATTAGAGAATGTGTACTGAATTGACCTGTCATGAAAATGTTTCATAGATTGTCATATGAGTGTTATAAACTTTCTCATGTGACTATTAGTATGAATAGTCCTTAAACCTGAGTTCACTAAGGTTCCCTACATTAGGAGTTATGTACTTTGGTATCGTCAAACATCATCCGTAATAGAGTGGATTATAAAGACGATCACTGGGTATGTAACAAATTATGCGAAGGGATGTGAGTGAAGTAGATGGGATATATCCCTCCCATATGACAGGAGTGATATATATGGGTTCCTTAATCGAGTAGGACTATTAAAACGCATGGTCATACTCAAATGAGTCAATATGAAATATTGAGCTAATTTATTTGAGTATGTCTACTTGGGGATCAAGAAACACAAAGATTGATAAGCAGATGACACTGTCAATGTCTCATTGATCAATATAGATATCAAGGATAGAAGGAAAAGTCATACATTATAATTGTCATGAAAACGTTATGTCGGATCTTGACATTCTCATCACATGGGTAGCAATGATGCATTGCTAGATGCCGCTCATTGTTTATGTATCTAAAGTAATTTAGAAATATTGTCAACGTTACGAAAACCTATTGGATCACACACAAATGGCATGATGTCTCGGAGATAAGATGATTTTGGTTTGACTAAAATGTGATCCAAAATTGGATTAATTGAGTTAGACTCAAATGAATCCAATTGGATTATGGATTGAGTCTAATTTGAGTTAGACTCCTCTAGTTTAGACTCAACCACTTAATTATGGATAATATTCATTAAAAGATTTAATGAAATATTATTTAAGATAAAGGCAAAGAGACATTCTATTCATTAGATGAATAGAATATTAAGAGTCTCAAAGGATACTAAAAGGATTTGTATTCATTGAGTTTTATTAGTATTAAGATGAGAGGAGCTCAAAGGACAAAGACCCTTGGTATTCATTATATGAGTATAAATACCCCCCCCCCCCTTGTCAAAGGCTAGAGAGTGCATCTCTCTTCTTCTTCTTTCTTCCTCCTTGTCCAAAACTCCCTAGTGGAGGTTCTTGTGCTTTGTAAACCATCTCAAGTTGCTAGCACAACTAAGGTGGTTTCTCTCCGAGGCGTAGATCGTGTTCGTGTGGATACTACTAGAGGCACGAACACTTGAACATGAAAGAGATCCGGCGTACCTTGGAAGAGCGGGATAATCGAAGGGCACACGTAAAAAGTATACCTATAAGATAGGAAGTTGTAGATCTAACTTTGTATGAGTTTTCTTTTGCATGGATCGCTCTTGGGATTTATTATTTCCGCTGTGATTAAAATGTTTATGCCTATTAATGATCCCTACAGCAGGTCCCTTTCCTAGGCATCCCGCCTTTGGTCTTCAGTGGAGTAGAATTAGCCTTGCCTTTGGCTTGGGTCTTACTCTTGCCCTTAGGCTTCCATTTGTCTTTGCCCTTCTATACCATCAGTACATTACTGGTCTTTCTTTTCTTGAGATTGGGTTCAACAACTCTTAACATGCTGAGCATCTCAGGTAATGACTTGTCAATTTCATTCATGGTATAGTTCATGACAAATTGATTGTACCCTTTCGGCAACGATTGCAGGATAAAGTCCATGGTCAATTCTTGACTCAGTGAAAATCCTAGTCATGCAAGGTTCTCGACATACCCAATCATCTTGAGTATGTGAGTTCCTATAGGAGTTTCTTCTTGCATTTTGCATGAAATAGAGTCTTAGACACCTCAAACCGCTTGTGTTAGTGAGAGCCCTAGAGCCAATCATATGATGATTACTTTTTGGACTCATTGTATCATATTCTTGTATATATATTTCTTATATATAAAGGCATTTCTTATGGTTATTGTACTTATGTGTATTGGTGTCAAATAACTTAGTATAATAACGTCCTTGTGTAGAAGGTTCTTATCTATATCAATCGATTAGTTGAATCGATAGTGAGATGATATAGAGAACACTACTTTTAATTATTCCTAGTCAAGTATTAACATTCAAGGACAATGTTAATGCATAGAGACTAGCATGTAGGTCAACATGATGACTTGATCTCACAAGTCATGGATATGAGATATCAAGTTGACACATGGGTATACATTAGGGAATGTATACTGAATGACCCGCCATGAGAAAGTATCATGGATCGTTATATGAGTATCATATACTTTCTCATGTGACTATTAGTATGACTATTAGTCCTTAGACCTGAAGTCACCATAGTTCCCTACATAAGGAGTTATGTACTTTGGTTTCGTCAAACGTCACCCGTAACTGGGTGGACTATAAAGGTGATTACTGGGTATGTAACAAATTATGCGGAGGGATGTGAGTGATGTAGATGGGATCTATCCCTCCTATATGACGGGAGAGATATCATAGTCTTGATAGAGTGAGATCACTAAGTGCATGGCCATGCCCAAATAAGGCAATATGAGATATTGAGCTTATTTGATTATAGTGAGTCTACTTGGAGTTCAAGACACATAGATTGATTGGAGGATGACACGGTCTATGCTTCATAGAAGATCAATCTAGATATCGAGGATAGAAGGACGTTGTCACATATTGTGATGGTCACAATTATTAGTCACAATGGTGATGTTGGATCTCGACATTCTTGTAACTTGGGTAGCAATGATGTGTTGCTAGATACCTCTCATTGCTTATGTCCTTAAATAGATTTAAGGGCATTGCCAACGTTACAAGAACCTATAGGGTCACACACATAGAGCAATAGATGGAGAATAAGTACATATGATGGACCGAGAGTAATGAAGTCAAAGTTTGACTTTGGCTAAATATGGAAAATCCATAAAAGGCAAGTTTGACTTGACTCAAATTAGACAACTTGAGTTGGACTCGAGTTTGATCCAAGTGTTGGATGAATCTAATCATGGGAGAATAATGAAGTCAAAGTTTGACTTTGGCTAAATATGGAAAGTCCATAAAAGGCAAGTTTGACTTGACTCAAATTAGACAACTTGAGTTGGACTCGAGTTTGATCCAAGTGTTGGATGAATCTAATCATGGGAGAATAATGAAGTCAAAGTTTGACTTTGGCTAAATATGGAAAGTCCATAAGAGGCAAGTTTGACTTGACTCAAGCCACATCACCTTGACTTGACCAAGTGATGACTTGGCATCATCATCAAGGCTAAGTAACCTCCCCATTTGAATTTTGAATTCAAATAAGGGGGTTATGGAAGGTGGTGGCCGGCCACTTATACACACAAAATGAGTTTTTCTTGTGTGTGATTGATTCTTCTCCTAATGAGTTTTTGGTTTTGACTCTCCCTCTCCTCTCATCTTGCCGAGACCCCAAAAGTGCTAGCACACTTTTGGGCTCTCCTCTCCACTCTCTTGCTTGTGTGGATACTTCTAGAGGGTTGCTACTTTGCATCCTTGAGATCCGACACCAACCGAGGAGCGAGCGGGAATTGCGGGGCACGCATCGAAGGTAGTTTTTCTCTTCTCTAATAGATCTAGGTTGTAGATCGGTTTTGAAGCATGTAAACGAGCACTCATAAATTTTTGAAATGGTTTTCTTCGCTCGGATCCTTTCTATTGGGGCTTTCGGGGTTTCCGCGACGCGAAAAAGCGATTTTCGCGGCCCGAAAAACCCTACAGTGGTATCAAAGCCACGAGCGAAGCTTGTGCTCGTTTTGGTTTTTATTTTTTTTGTATTAGATACAAAATTTAGATAATTTTATGCTTCTGTAATTTTTCTAAATTTTAGGATTTTTGAGTATTTTTCCTCGTAGAGGCAAAGCGACGAGTGCGAAGCACTTGTAGACTTTGCCACCAAGAAAAACTTCTCCGAAACGGCAAGTTTCGCCCAAATGGATTTTGGGACAGCGGGTAAAGGCACTGTATAATCGCAAGAAGACACTCGTGAAGGTTATTTCACGAGTAGGGGCGCTGCCCCTAACCCCGCAAGGGGCCTTGTCTCGCGATTACGCCCGAAACCCGCTTACCGGGACTGCCGCGGAGTTGTGACTCGAAAAATTTTAAAAATCAGTAGAAAAATTATATAAAATCTGTAAAATTACATAATTTTGAATTATTTACAATAGTGTGATGGTCATGGCCCAAAACCCAATTTTTAATAAGATTAAAATTGTGTTGTAATTCATAATACGGCATGCACGCCGTTTTTGTACATGTGCGTGTTGTATTGTGTTTGCGACCTGCATGTCGGCTTTTAATATTTTATTTCTGTTGTATTTCATATTTAGACTCGAATGTAACTCGAGTATAAAAATTTGTAATGTACAAAAGTGAAGACGACGGAAATTCCGGAGAACTTGGACTCGGGAGAACTAGCCGACAACACCAAGACGGTCAAGAGGAAGCGCTTGGAGAAGCCACTAGACCTAGGTTGACCATCGGATCCTCTCATTGGCTTGAGAGGGTCTTAGTAGGGCCATGACCAAGTCACTTAAGTTTATTTTATTATTGCTATGCTTGTGATGTATATGATGCATGATAATGTAGAATAGTAAAAATAAACTTAAGTGTATGAGATGCACAAGTAATGTGGGAACCACATTTTGATGTGCACTTAATACACATTTAGGATTAAATTAGATTTCATAAATGGCTAGATGTGATGCACATCCTCGATTAGATTAGATCTAAAATCGAATCGACTCGTAAACGCCTACCGGGTCCTGATACCCATCACTACCTCGATCATATGCGCTTGTCGATTCTGCCAAAGCAGAGCAACGCATTTAATCTTGGTAGGATGCGGAGGGACAACCTTGGTCCCGCCTATCACGGCTCGGGTTAGATCGAGCTCAATCAGATTGAGTAACTAGTTAACTCAATTGGATCGAGTAAAGCTATAGGCGTATTCCAATAGTTGGAAAGGTAGGACAAGATCGCATTTATCAATAGTCTTAGGCGATTTAGCCAAAGCTAACTCAAGATTATTCATAAATGTTAATTCTTGATCCTATAAACAAGAGTTGCATAGAGATGTAATTGATAAATTAGTTATCTACCGATCATACTAAGTCTTGGGCGATTTAGCCAAAGCTAACTCAAGGCATAGTATGATGTGGATCTTGTCCCACATAAATTATAGTAAATTGGTACGGATCTAGTAGTGTGGTTTGACCACTCCAATGACTTGATTCCACCAAAATTCCTATAATTTAGTGGGAGCATCATTTAATTAAAGGCCTAATTAGATGATTACTAGAATATGATATTTATTCTCTGCATTTATCTGTTGTAGATTGCCATGTCTTCAAACGCGAATACTCTCTCTCTGCGATCTATCCTTGAGAAGGACAAGCTCACTGGAGCTAATTTCCTGGACTAGTACAGGAACTTGAGGATAGTCCTCAAACAGGAACGTAAGCTGTACGTTCTAGAGCAAGCAGTTCTTGAAGCACCACCACCCTCAGCCATCCGTAGCGTTAGAGATGCTCATCAGAAGCATCAAAACGACGCGTTAGACGTGTCATGCCTAATGCTATGCTGCATGTCCTCTGAGCTTCAGAAGCAACACGAGAACATGAATGCTTACGATATGATTGACCACCTCAAGCAATTATATCAAGGGCAGGCAGGGCATTGGAAGCGGAACTGCAAGGTATACCTGGAGGATCTTAAGAAGAAGAGAAGCAAGCCTTCTACTTCAGGTATATATGTTATAGAAGTCAACCTTTCTATTTCTACATCATGGGTATTAGATACTGGATGTGCTTCTCACATTTGTACCAATGTGCAGGGGCTAAGAAATAGCAGGGCATTGGCAAAGGGCGAGGTGGACCTACGAGTAGGCAATGGAGCACGAGTTGCTGCTGTTGCTGTAGGAACTTATTTTCTATCTCTGCCCTCTGGGCTTGTACTGGAACTAGATGATTGTTGTTATGTACCTGCACTTACTAAGAACATAATTTCTGTTTCTTGTCTAGACAAGAAAGGCTTCTCATTTATAATTAAGAACAAATGTTGTTCAGTCTATTTAAATGAAATGTTCTATTGTAGTGCAGATCTTATCAACGGACTCTACATTCTAGACTTAGAACGCCCTATCTATAATGTAAGTACCAAGAGGTTGAGATCAAATGAGTTGAACCCAACCTATCTCTGGCACTGTCGCTTAGGCCACTGATAAGTACCATTTTTGTGATTATTTTAGATGTTAAAATCCATGTTTGACTCATATTTTTATTGATTAATTGTGAAATTGCCCTAGGTTTTAGAACTTACCTTTATTTTGGACTTAATTGCAAATTTACATTAAATTGGATTAATTGGCCACTAAATTTTGGATTTATTTTTGTTGGCACCAAAGGTTCAAGGACTTAGGGCATATTGGGTCAAACCTGAGTCGGATGTGAACCGGATCGAATTATCAAGCCTATGATCAATCCGGGCCGTCCGATTCAAGAGCGGTTAGATCTGAGCCATCCGGGACGATCTGAAGCAATCCGAGCTAGGGTTAGGGTTGATCAAGATCTATGATCAAGATCTGAAGGTTTCGTCCCAATCAGAGCTAGATCAACCGTTGGATCAAGCAAGGAGGGCTCTAGAGCGTCCAATCACAGATAGAGTTGATCTGGACCATCCGTTGCATATCTGGAGGATCCGAGCTACCACAAGGCAGATCCTGACCCCAGATCATCATCATAAAAGTTTGGCTCAAATCAGACCAAGATCTACCGTTGGATCTTCTCAAATGAATCACAGCCGTCCATCGATTCCTATTTAATCAGAAACTTCCCAGCGCTTCGCCCTGTCGCGTCTTCCTCGCCGCACTGTTCTTCAGCTAGATTTAGTTTTCTTCAGCAATTTCTTCATCCAAGGGGCGCGACCCCTCGATTTCTCCATTTGATCATCATCAGAGTCCTTGGAAGATAGCTAGGATCGAGATTTCAGCTCAATTTGCGCCAGAACAAGGGTGTTTGAGGGTTTCGGCATCTTTGCTACCCAATCGATTGTGTCTCGTCCACAAGCCATTTCCGAGCTTCTGAGTAGCTTGTAGGGGTTCTCAGGTTAGCTCAGAGGTTCTTCAAATCATCATCGCAAGCCATCAATCGAGATACAAGAGATTGGACTGGATTTTTCCCAGCTGAGGCAGTTTCGAGCAGAGTGATCGATTGAAGCTTAATTCCACTGATTTGCTGAGCCTAGGGGTTCGAAGCCAGCTCTTGCTTGACGACCAAGATGATTTTGAGCTTAGGGAAGATTGAGGAGTAGTTATCTAGCTAATTTTCCTGTTTTTGTAGCTGTAATTTCAGATTCTGCTACTTCGTTACTGCATTTTTCGTATCAGCTACTTAGTTTCCATTTCCGAATTTGTTTGTTGCTTAATTAGGTTTAATTTGGCAAGTAGTTAGTTAGTAAACTTGTGTAGTGAACATTAGTTTGAGATTTCAGTTTACTTTGGTTTAATTTCTTGCGTATCAAATTTCTTGGTTGCGTAGCAGTTTTGTTCTGTGCAGCAATTTCCTTTTTGCTTTCCAACTTACAGTTTCTCATTGCGAATTAATGATCAATAGCTTTGTGTGACTCTTGCAGCTGTCTGATTTAGTTTGTTTTAGCTTTAGTTTCTAAACTTAGATGCAAGTCTATAGTTCCAATTCTGCATTTGGGTTCCTGCAGTGTAGTTTTGGTTTTGAATCCTGCAAGTTTGTGTCAATTCTGCTAGTTTCGGGTACAAGTTGCCGAATTTTGTATCAAGTTAGTTTCATGCTCTCTTGTCTCAATTTCCATTGTATCCAGTTGCATCTCCAAAGGTTTCAATTTCATTTGGAGGTAGGTTTCGGTTTGGGCGAATCAGTTTGAGAATCATTTCTGAAAACGTGCCAAATCTGCTGATCAATTTTATTTCTGCATATCCTCAGATTTTATTTCTGAAGTTTATCAGTGAAGCTCTGCATTTGAACTCTTAAGCATTGGATTTCAGTTGTTTTTATCTGGACTTTTCATCCACTACGTTGCAGCATTCGACTTCTCAGAGTTGGAACTCCATTTCTGCATCTCTGAAATATATTTCTGCATAGAAGCTCTGCCATCTTGCATTCCCTGTTTGCATTAAGTTGTTCTTGAAGTGATCAGTAGCTAGCTTCTTAATTTCCTCAGTCCATTGCATATCACTTCATGTAGAGCCTTACACTCCCAGCTAAATTGATCAGTTAATTGCTGAAATGGCAGTTGCAATTTCTGCATCCAGCAGCAGAATTCAGCACTCAAACTCCTCCCTTGCGTATCAAAATTGCCACATTCTTTCACTATGTTTCAAGTGAAACTCTAGCCCTAGTTTGTGCCAAGTTGAATGAAAATTCTAGTGTGTTATAGAGAGTGAAATCAGCTTGTTTTGCATCTAGCTCCATTACTAATTTGCTGCTTATAATTCTGAAATTCTGTTCCATTTCCAATGTGCTGCAATTATTTCTGAATTTCCCTTTTTAAGTCATGCTAGCATTTCATTAGTAGTTTGTCTTCCAAGTTGGAGTAAGTGGTTTCAAATCAGAATGGTTAATCATAATTTTGGCACTTAGTATCATCTTGGCACATAGGTCTCTTTCATTCCTTGCGTATCAAGTTTTGGTGGCACACATCTTGTATCCCATACCATTTCATTTTCATATCCGAATTGAACCAAAACCCAAATTTTTATTTGAAACCCGAAAACACAAACGACATAAATACAAGCGCGAATCAAACAACGTCAACTAGCCCCGAGAAAAATACGACCTGTGGCCCCTTTGCTACATTCTTATATTTTTGCTTGTAAAAGGGTTTCCAGCTTTCATTCATTAATATTTAAATTTGATGAGCCCATACCTTTCGTGACAAATTAATCTAGTAGATTTGGGCCCGTTCAAATTTTTGGCGCCGTTGCCGGGGAAGCAACTAGTTGATTTGTTTGATTTTTGCTTGTATACTTTTGGACATATCATTGGGTTCTATTTCATTTTGCTATATCTTTCATATACGGTTGCTGCCATTTTTCTTGTTTGTTTTGTGACAGGGCTGCAAATTCAAAATGGGGTCAAAAGAGATAGAAGAGGCATTGGAGGAGTTAAAAAATGTGTTAAAGGGGTTGGACTACCAACTAGAACGTAAAGCTCAGTCATCTACTTACCAGAAGCTACCTCAGCCACAATTTCAGCCTCTCCAGCAATTTCAGCAGCTAAGTCAAGAATTCCAACAGCCCTACTCAAATTTCCAACAAATTCAGAATGGGCAGCCCCAATTTTCAATTTTTGAGCAACCAAATCAGTTTTTTCAGCCATCATTGCAACAATTCGAGCAACCACAACAATTCCAACAATTTCAGCCGAATTCCAGCAATTTCCAGAATTTCCAGAATTTTCAGAACGGGCAGCCAATTTTCCAGAATTTTCAGCCAAATTTTCAGCAATTTCAGCCCAATTTTCAGCAACCATTTCAGCATTTTGAACCTCAATTCCAGCAATATAATCAAGGGCAGCAAGTGTGTCAACCATTTCAACATCATCCGCCTCAAAACCAGCCATTTTATCAGCCTACACAGCCCTTGAACCAGTTTTCACAGCCCTACAATCAAGGGTTTCAAGGGCTGAATTTTCAGCCTTCGGCACCTAATTTTCCAGACCAAAATCAGAACTTTCAAGGCTACATTTCCCAGCAAAGTTTCCAAGAATATCAGCCCTTTAATCAGCCCCAACAGCCATGTTTTCAACCAAATCAGCAAGCTCAAAATTTTCAGCCTACTTCATCCTTTCAAGGTCAGTCAAGGAGCTATGCTAACGAAGGAGGCTATGGGAGTTCTAGTGCAGGAAATGTGCTCCAACAGAAGGTCGAGGAAATGTTGCAACAAGTTATGCAACAACAAAGGGTGGAGGAGATAGTTCAACAAGTTTTACTATATCATCAACAAGAGAAACAAAGGCAAGCCCAAAAATCAGAACAATCCCCCGGAGTTGGTTTTATATCAGTTCAAGGTGACCCTAGCGCATGGCCAAGTCCTTCTTCAAGTAATCTTGCACATTTGATAGAAGAAGAAGAAGATGACGTACTCATCAAAGTCTGGGCACCTAGAGCATGCATTCCTCCGGAGACTCCTATTCAAAATCCAATTTTAAATGTTTCAGCTCAAGAAGAAGAAACTGAAGCTCCACAGGACCATTCTAGACTTTTATTTTCTGATGATAGAATTATTGATGGTCCTAATTTTTCTGACACTGTCGTTGCAGATATTACAGGAGAAGCATGCATAGAGGATGATTCCACAGGTGTAGGGGATTGCACTAAGCCCCAGGGACCACCACAAGATTTAGAGAATGAACCAGAAAGTGTAGGGACTTGCTTGGTGGAAGCAAGCACCCAAGGATCACCAGTTGATTGTCCACCAGAGCCTGAGGCTGAAGAGGAGCTTGAACATAACCAGGAGGAGACCAGAGATACAGCTACTATTATAGACCCTTCAGGTATTATCCAGCACGCTCAGGTAAGTATTTCTCCTCTTTCTTCAGAAAAATGCAGTGAGGTACCTAGGGATGACTTTATTGATTCTGATGTATTTATTGATATACCTTGTGTAGAGATTTGTTGTGAAAATCCAATAGAGGTACCACACATTGATTTTATTGATCATCATGCATTACTTGACACATCCATTGTAAATATGAATAGTGAAATAATTTTAGAGGCACCCATAATTGATGTAGTTTGTTATGATGAATCTTTAGATACATCTTTTGTGGATATGACTAGTGAAAATTTTTTAGAAGTGCCTGAAATGGATGTTATGTATTTTGATGAATCTCTTGTTATGTCTTATGCTGAAAATGAATGTGAAAAACTTATGGAGATACCTGATATTGATTTGATTGGCTGTGACACATTGCATGATACACCCTGGATGGAAAATAATTGTGAAATTTCTATTGATGAGCCAGAAATTGATTTCTTTATTTGTGATAAGTATCTGGATGCAAATTTTGTAGAAAATGATTTTGAAAATTTTATTGAGGCACCACAAATTGATTTAATTGAATATGATGCAGTTTTGGATTCATTTAATGCAGAGACTGAATTTCTTTCATTTCTTTCTGACCCTGAACGCTTGAGAGAGGTATTACATGTTTTTGCAGGGTCCAGAAGACTTCAGGAGTGGGTGCTCCAACTGAACAGACTTCAGCCTCCTGGAAGGATTTCTGAAAAGAATCAAGAAGGAGGAGATGATTTTACCATAATTCGAAGAACTCCATTCCTTCAGTGGATTTTAAACCTGAATCAACTTAGGCCACCAGAGCAATTTTTTGTGAAGTTCAAGTGTGGGGGAGTCCTAATTCTCCCAGCCACCTAGACTCCTCCACTACCAAGATGGAGGCTACTTCTGGATAGGCTCCGTCCACCAGAATAAAGGGGAGTTTGTTCCTTTACTTTACTTTTCTTGTTTTTCTTTATGTTATACTCGCATGTTTGTTTACTTTTATACTTTGCATTTATACTTTGTTTTCTCATTTTGTATTTTGTTTGGCTTTGAATAAATCTTGTTTGATTTCGAGTTGTATCTCCTTACATGTTCCTTTATTATGCTTTGAGAATCATAAAAGATAGTTAAGTCTGATTATCGAGTTTTGGTTTCCTTGGTATGCTTGGGGATATTAATTGCATTTAGTCATTTGTTGTGGTGATAGACTCTATCTTGTTAGATTAAGCATGACAGTTTTATTGTTCACCTAGTGAGGATATTGCCATGCCTATCCTTAATCCTCTTATGTGTGATAGCATTTGTGATACTTGACACTCTAGAACTTGCTTTGATTCTTTTTGAAATTACAATAGCATAAGCTTACATGAATATGATGGAGGCAATCCTTCTTGTTGAACTTTTAATTTCCCTCTCCCTTGTTGTTGTTACTACTGAGCATTTCACCTATTGCTTTCATATTTCCTTGTCAGATCTTTTTATTATCATTACATTCTCACTGCCATATCTTTATTAGCTTATTCTTCCCTTGAGTATACGATGAGAGCATAGGGTGGTAGCATGAATGAGTTACATTGTTATTTCTCTATTATCAGCCTCTATTATTGTGAGTTTTAGGTGATTATCATGCTTTGCTACATTGCCCGAGACGGGCAAGTTTTAAGTGTGGGGGGGAGACAAGTGTATATGGACGAATGCTTGTGTGAAAAAAAAAAAATCTCTTTATGTGAAAAAAAAAAGAGAGATAGAAAAAAAATAATAAAGATGCAAAAAAAAAAAAGTGAAAAAAAAGAGAGAAAAGAATGAAAAAAAAAAATCTCTCTATGAAAAAAAAAAATTCCCTCAAGCATTCGAGATTGTGTTAGTGATGAAAAAAAAAAAAAGAGAGAATGTTTTCTTGATATGTATTCTTTTGATATTATTGTTTAGAGAAATTCAAGAGTTATGTTGTAATCTCTACATGCACTTTGAGAGATGTTGTAAATGGTTGATGTGTAGTGCATTGAGAATGTGAAAGGAGAATTTTGAGTGTTGGAGGTTTGATTGAGTTATTTACTTTGGGCTATTGTTTGATTCTATACATCATGTTAATTACCTCAATGCTCTCATCTTCTCTTTTATCTTCTTTCATGCTCCCTATGATCTTCTTTGTTATCTACCATTCTTATTTCTTGTAGCACTTGGTTTCATTATTATTCATTGAAAAGCCCTCTTGATTTGTGTACTTATGTTATAGTAGTGGAGAATTAGAAGATAAGCAAGCATATGGTAGTGCAATGTCATGAATGCTTTGAGAGAACTCCACTTTCATATATGTTATTTTTTTTGTGAGCATCAGTGCATATATCCATTTTGTGAGGTTTTTGTCATGCTTAGTTTATTCAAGTTGATGAAATTACCATGCTTTTGGCTTATGTGAGATTTGGAACCATAAATGCATGGATGCTTGAGACTTGATGATCTTAAGTAATTTTCTTTTATTATCTCTCAAGTATTGATAGGGGATGTAATGTTTGGGAGATATGCTCTTTTCTTTTAGTTTTATTTACTTGTGCGAGACGCCCAAGAATAAGTGTGGGGGAGTTGATAACCACCATTTTTGCTGATTATTTTAGGCTCTAAAATCCATGTTTGATCCACATTTTATATGCTTGAGTTTGCATTTGTATTAGGTTTCATGTATTCCCTTCATTTTGGCATTTAATTCAAATCAGTGTATATTTGGGATATTTTTGGCACTAAATTTGGATATTATTTTGTAGGCTTCAATTGATCATGGACCTAGATCAAATCGGGTCAGACTTGAGTCAGCATTGGATCCAGATCAAAGGGATCAAGCATCGGATTGATAGGAGCCGTCCATTCTAGAGAACGGCTAGATCTGAGCCATCGGTCAACTTCTGGTCGATCCGAGTCCAAGATAGAATCAATCATGACCAGAGACCAAGATCTGAAAATTTCAGCCAAATCGGAAGTGATCTGACCGTTGGATCAAGCTTAAGATGTTCTAGACCATCCGTTCAAGACAAGGGAAGATCTGGACCATCCGCCACTGATCTGGTTAATCCGAGCTGGGGACAGGCAGATCAGGACCATTGATTGGGATCTGTGAAGTTTGGTTCAGATCGGAAGAGATCCGACCGTTGGATGAAGCCGAATCGATCGCAGCCGTCCGTTACTAATGATCTGTGAGTTCTGGGCTGAGGCTGGGTCAAACCAAAGCTGAACCAAATCCGGCTGAGCTGGGTCAACCCAAGCCAAGAATGAACCAAATTCGATTAGGCTGAATCTGGACTGAACCAGTGCTGGACCAGACACGAGCTGGCTGAACCAAAGGACCGAACTCAAGTTGAGCTGTGAGTTGGCTTGGTTGAATCAAACACGAACCTGAGCTGTAGAATCGGACTCAAGCTGAAGCTGAGCTGTGGGCTGAGCAAGGACTGAACCAAAGAACTCTGGCTTGACTGGACTTAATCCGCGGAAGCTGGCTGGACTGAACCAAGGCCTTGGCTGAATCAAAACTTGAGCTGGGTCACACGCGAGCTGATTGAACCGGTGAAGCCGAGCCAAATGAAACACGGAAGCAGAGAGGAACAAAAGGGGAGGAACGCGCGACCTAGGTCTTCATCGACTCCACACGCAAGGCTCGCGGCGATTCTTCGTCTCCACCGCTTCATCGCCGCCGAAGGCTAGGGCAAGGGGGTTCCGAACCCTAGCCGGCCGGAGCTCCGATCAACCGAGTCGTGGGGGTTCCCGACTCACTTCATCCGCTCCACTACCATCTTTTCTTCTCAAGGATTGCACAGCTAGGGCTGCGGGGTTCGAACCCTAGCTGGCGACCTTCGATCAACCACCTTCAACGCCGGTGATCCACGTCCACCTCTTCTCTTTCGGGGTTCGGAGAGAAGAGAGGAAAGGCTTCTCTTTCGGGGTTCGGAGAGCAGCCAGCCACATCCACCTTCACCGCCGGCGACTTCCTCTCCATCACCACAGCCGACGACCTCAAGCAAGGGCTTTGGGGGTTCCGAGCTCTAGCCGAACGTAGTCGACCATCTACTTTGATCTCCTCACCGTCATCTCCATTCCGAACGCAGCCTGCGATCCATTCTTTACTGCAAATCTTCATTTGATTTCCTTTACAGAAACTATCTTAATTTCAGCAGTTCTCTTCGCAGCTTATTCTTCTTCTTGTTTCTCTTCAGCAGGCCGAGATTTCCTTCCACAATTCCAGCAGCTTCTTACAGCTTTACAGCAGTTCTTCCATCTTTCCAATTCCAGCTGCAGTTGTGTCCTTCATCCGATCAACAATTCATTTACAGCAACTTCGTCTCAGTTCCTCACAGCAAATCCAGCTTCTTCACAGCAGCTGTCCAGCTTCATTAGATCCAGTAGATTTCACAGTTTGTTTCACAGCAATTGAATTCCAAGTAGAGCTTAAGCATTCAATTCTCGGCTGCAGCAGTTCATCAATTGGATCAAGTGGTGGTTTAATAGTGTTTTTCCTTGAGTTGTTTTGTGTTAATTGAGAAGTGTGTTTGTGAATTGATGAATTTTGTATTGGTTAGATACTTCCCTAATTCAAATTGCACGTTTTGGAAGTCATTTAGAACATGCTCAATTTGTGTTCGATCAAATGCCTCTTAGACAGTTAATTTCAGTTGTGATATTTCCTAGTTGTTAAACTCTTGTTTTGTGTTGCTCTTCCTATTACTTTAGGTTTTACGTCTTCAATTACATGCAATTAAGCTAGGTTAGGGTAGATTTCTTCAATGCTGTAGTTCTGCTCTATGTTTAGTTTCGTTAATGTTTAATTTCTAGTTATCCTTTTCTTCGCTGCAATTGTAGTTAGGTTAAATTAGATTTTATTACTAGCAATCTCTTTCCTTAATTAGATTAGATTTCATACTTGCTCTGCTATTCATTTCATAGTCATAGCTCTCAAATCCAAAACCCAGTTTCATATCCAAAAACCCAAAAGCAATAAGATTCAACCATGAGAATTGTCATGCATTAACTACATTCGTTGGGAGACGACCCGAGTTACTCTATGCTACATTAGTTTAGAGGAATTCGGTACTTAAATTGTATTTGAAACCGTAACGCGACAAAAAAAACGGTTATCAGCCACATAAATGAGAGTCGCTTGTCCCAGCTCCATAAGGATGGATTGCTAGATTCATTTGATTTTGAATCATATGAGACATGCGAGTCATGCCTTCTAGGCAAGATGACTAAGACTCCCTTTAGTGGACATAGCGAGAGGGCAACAGATTTGTTAGGACTCATACATTCTGATGTATGTGGCCCTTTCAATGTTGCTGCTCGAGGTGGTTATAGATACTTCATCACATTTACTGATGATTTCAGTAGATATGGTTATGTGTACTTGATGACACATAAGTCCGAGTCCTTTGAAAAGTTCAAAGAATTCAGAAATGAAGTACAAAACCAACTCGACAAGAGTATTAAAATACTTCGATCAGATCGAGGTGGAGAATACTTGAGCCATGAGTTTCGTGACTATTTAGCTGAGTGTGCGATTCTATCTCAACTCACTCCTCCTGGGACACCACAGTGGAATGGTGTATCCGAAAGGAGGAATCGTACCTTATTAGATATGGTACGATCTATGATGAGTCACGCAGATCTTCCTATATCCTTTTGGGGATATGCTCTAGACACGGCAGCGTTCACACTTAACCGTGTTCCATCAAAGGCGGTCATGAAGACACCATATACGATATGGACTGGGAGGAGTCCCAAGATGTCTTTCATGAGAGTTTGGGGTTGTGAGGCTTACGTTAGACGTCAAGTCTCAGACAAACTGGGACCCAAGTCCGATAAGTGCTATTTCGTGGGATATCCCAAGGAAACTAAGGGATATTACTTCTACATTCCCAGTCAGCACAAAGTGTTTATTGCTAAGACTGGGGTCTTTCTAGAAAGGGACTTTGTTTCTAGAAAGACTAGTGGGAGTTCGTTTGATCTTGAAGAAGTTCAAGACAACGACCATAGCACTGAGCCCTTGATGGATACTGAACAGGAACCACAAGAAGTTGTGGATGAGATTGTTACACAAGAAGTTGTGGAACAACAACCTGTTCAGGTAGACCTACCTCTTCGCAGGTCTGATAGGGTACGTCGTCAGCCTGAGAGATATTCATTTCTCTTGCCTAACCATGATGACGTTATGATCATTAAGAATGAGCCTACGACCTATCAGGAAGCTGTGATGAGCCCAGATTCTGAGAAATGGCTAGAGGCCATGAGATCCGAGATGGATTCCATGTACACCAACCAAGTATGGACTTTGGTTGATCCACCTGAAGGGGTCAAACCCATTGGGTGTAAGTGGGTCTTTAAGAGAAAGACTGACATGGATGGACTTGTACATACCTATAAGGGTAGACTAGTAGCTAAAGGTTTCAAGCAAATTCATGGTATTGACTATGATGAAACTTTTTCTCCAGTCGCGATGTTCAAGTCCATTAGGATCTTGCTTGCTATTGCAGCATACCACGATTATGAGATCTGGCAGATGGACGTCAAAACTGCGTTTCTGAATGGAAACCTCCTCGAGGAAGTGTACATGACACAACCTGAGGGTTTTGTAGATCCAAAGCATACTGGTAGAGTATGCAAGCTGCATAAGTCCCTTTATGGACTAAAGCAAGCTTCTCGAAGCTGGAATCTTCGATTCGATGATGCAATCAAACAGTTTGGTTTCATCAAGAATGAAGATGAACCTTGTGTCTACAAAAGGGTTAGTGGGAGCACAGTTGTCTTCCTTGTTTTGTATGTAGATGACATACTACTCATTGGGAATGACATTCCTTCACTACAGTCTGTGAAGACTTGGTTGGGGAATTCCTTCTCAATGAAAGACTTAGGTGAAGCAGCCTATATTCTAGGCATAAAGATCTATAGAGATAGATCTAAGAGATTGCTTGGCCTTAGTCAGAGTACATACATTGATACGGTATTACACCGTTTTACCATGCAGAATTCCAAGAGAGGAATTCTGCCAATGTCACATGGTGTGAGTTTTTCGAAGACTCAGAGTCCCTCTTCTAGAGAGGAGAGAGACCGCATGGATAAGATCCCTTATGCTTCTGCCATAGGATCTATCATGTACGCCATGTTATGTACTCGTCCTGATGTCTCGTATGCTTTGAGCATGACGAGCAGGTACCAGTCAGATCCAGGTGAACGTCACTGGATAGCGGTCAAGAATATCCTTAAGTACTTGAGAAGGACTAAGGAATATTTTTTGATATTTGGAGGCGATGAGCATCTAGTTGTAAAGGGTTACACTGATGCCAGCTTCCAAACCGACCAGGATGATTACAGATCGCAGTCAGGATTCGTGTTTTGCTTGAATGGCGGAGCTGTGAGCTGGAAGAGTTCGAAGCAGGACACAGTTGCAGATTCTACAACAGAAGCTGAGTATATTGCTGCATCAGAGGCAGCGAAGGAGGCAGTTTGGATCCGCAAGTTCATTACTGAGCTTGGGGTGGTTCCTAGCATATCTGATCCTGTAGAGCTCTATTGTGACAACAATGGAGCTATTGCGCAGGCTAAGGAACCTCGCTCACACCAGCGGACCAAACACATACTACGGCGATTCCATCTCATTCGAGAGATCATCGATCGAGGAGATGTGAAGATTTGCAGAGTACCCACAGAGGCTAACGTCGCAGATCCCTTGACCAAGGCTTTGGCACAGATAAAGCATGATGGTCACACTAGGTCATTGGGTATTAGATACTACAGCGATTGGCACTAGTGCTAGTGGGAGATTGTTAGTGAGAGCCCTAGAGCCAATCATATGATGATTACTTTTTGGACTCATTGTATCATATTCTTGTATATATATTTCTTATATATAAAGGCATTTCTTATGGTTATTGTACTTATGTGTATTGGTGTCAAATAACTTAGTATAATAACGTCCTTGAGTAGAAGGTTCTTATCTATATCAATCGATTAGTTGAATCGATAGTGAGATGATATAGAGAACACTACTTTTAATTATTCCTAGTCAAGTATTAACATTCAAGGACAATGTTAATGCATAGAGACTAGCATGTAGGTCAACATGATGACTTGATCTCACAAGTCATGGATATGAGATATCAAGTTGACACATGGGTATACATTAGGGAATGTATACTGAATGGCCCGCCATGAGAAAGTATCATGGATCGTTATATGAGTGTCATATACTTTCGCATGTGACTATTAGTATGACTATTAGTCCTTAGACCTGAAGTCACCATAGTTCCCTACATAAGGAGTTATGTACTTTGGTTTCGTCAAACGTCACCCGTAACTGGGTGGACTATAAAGGCGATTACTGGGTATGTAACAAATTATGCGGAGGGATGTGAGTGATGTAGATGGGATCTATCCCTCCTATATGACGGGAGAGATATCATAGTCTTGATAGAGTGAGATCACTAAGTGCATGGCCATGCCCAAATAAGGCAATATGAGATATTGAGCTTATTTGATTATAGTGAGTCTACTTGGAGTTCAAGACACATAGATTGATTGGAGGATGACACGGTCTATGCTTCATAGAAGATCAATCTAGATATCGAGGATAGAAGGACGTTGTCACATATTGTGATGGTCACAATTATTAGTCACAATGGTGATGTTGGATCTCGACATTCTTGTAACTTGGGTAGCAATGATGTGTTGCTAGATACCTCTCATTGCTTATATCCTTAAATAGGTTTAAGGGCATTGCCAACGTTACAAGAACCTATAGGGTCACACACATAGAGCAATAGATGGAGAATAAGTCCATATGATGGACCGAGAGTAATGAAGTCAAAGTTTGACTTTGGCTAAATATGGAAAATCCATAAAAGGCAAGTTTGACTTGACTCAAATTAGACAACTTGAGTTGGACTCGAGTTTGATCCAAGTGTTGGATGAATCTAATCATGGGAGAATAATGAAGTCAAAGTTTGACTTTGGCTAAATATGGAAAGTCCATAAAAGGCAAGTTTGACTTGACTCAAATTAGACAACTTGAGTTGGACTCGAGTTTGATCCAAGTGTTGGATGAATCTAATCATGGGAGAATAATGAAGTCAAAGTTTGACTTTGGCTAAATATGGAAAGTCCATAAGAGACAAGTTTGACTTGACTCAAGCCACATCACCTTGACTTGACCAAGTGATGACTTGGCATCATCATCAAGGCTAAGTAACCTCCCCATTTGAATTTTGAATTCAAATAAGGGGGTTATGGAAGGTGGTGGTCGGCCACTTATACACACAAAATGAGTTTTTCTTGTGTGTGATTGATTCTTCTCCTAATGAGTTTTTGGTTTTGGCTCTCCCTCTCGTCTCATCTTGCCGAGACCCCAAAAGTGCTAGCACACTTTTGGGCTCTCCTCTCCACTCTCTTGCTTGTGTGGATACTTCTAGAGGGTTGCTACTTTGCATCCTTGAGATCCGACACCAACCGAGGAGCGAGCGGGAATTGCGGGGCACGCATAGAAGGTAGTTTTTCTCTTCTCTAATAGATCTAGGTTGTAGATCGGTTTTGAAGCATGTAAACGAGCACTCGTAAATTTTTGAAATGGTTTTCTTCGCTCGGATCCTTTCTATTGGGGCTTTCGGGGTTTCCGCGACGCGAAAAAGCGGTTTTCGCGGCCCGAAAAACCCTACAGCTTGTTCCTAGCTTACCCTTGATATAGTTGTTTTAGGTGCTCAACCATAGCATGTGCATCCATGTTCTCATATTGCTTTTGAAGCTCAGAGTTCATGATGGCAAGCATGAGGTATGATACATCGAGTGCATTATCTTGATGCTTCTTGTAAGCAACTTTTTTCACGCGAGTGGCGGTAGTGATGGGTGCTTCTGGAAGAGATTGCTCTAGGACATACAATTTTCGTTCTTATTTGAGGGCAATCCTCAAGTTTCTATACCAGTCCAGGAAATTAGCTTCGTTGAGCTTGTCCTTCTCAAGGATGGATCACAGAGAGAGAGTATTTGACATGTTAGACGACATGGTGATCAACAACAGCAAAACATGCATAAATAAGTATTATATCTAGATCATTTAATTAGGTCTTTAATTAAATAATACTCCTACTGAATTGTTGAGCTTTAGTAGGGGATAGTCATGGATGTAGGCAAACTCAATTTTCCCACACTACTAGCTCCAAATCAAATAGCGGCCATATTCATATGGGACATGATTCATATTATACCTCATTGGCTAATCACCCAAGATTTGATATAATTAGGTAGACAATATTTTACCAATTACATCTTATGCAACTCTTGGAAACAAAGGGTCAAAATCCACATTACACATCATCTTGAGTTAGCTTTAGCTAATCACACAAGACTTAGTATAATTGTTATCTTATCCAATTTTCCCAACTTTTGGGATATGTCTCTAAGTTTCTCAATCCAATTGAGGTGACTTACTTGTCCTAGCTAACTTTTGTGATAAAGCTTTCAGAGAGCCCAAGGAGTATCTCTCCAACTAACTTGTCCTAGCTAAGTGTGAAATAGGTGAGCCACTATATGTTTATCTCTCTATAACAGAGGGAGCAGTGGGCATGATACTCATCAGAGATTGTCAATGCGAACAACACCCCATATACATTTTTGGGTGTTGCTCAAGCAAGCTAATTATCGATACACATCACTTGAGAAATTTGCCTATGTGCTAGTGTTGACCACTCGGCGACTGCACGTCTACTTTCTGTCTCACACAATTATCGTGCTCACTAACAACACTTGGGCAAGGTTCTTGTCAACCCGGAAGGCTTTGGTCGGTTGATTAAGTGAACTACTGAATTGAGCGAGTATGATATATAGTACCAGCCCCATAAGGCCATTGAAGCATAAGCTCTGGCTAATTTTCTCAGTGAATTACAAAATCAAGACCTCAATGAAATATGGAAGACATATGTAGATGACTCTTCTACTCATTAAGTAGCGGTATTGGCATTCTCCTCATCTCACCTAAAGAAGACATGTTACAACTCTGTATGCGCTTAGATTATCGTGTCACTAATAACGAAGCTGAGTATGAAGTGTTGATTGTTGGTTTGCAAGCTGCCAAGCATGTAGGGGTTGCCCAGGTTCAACTCCATTTGAATTCTTAGCTAGCTACTCAGCAGTTAGCTGGGAAAGTCAAGATTAACAATGAAAGGTTGCAGATGTATGTTGATGCCTATGAGTAGTTAAAAGCAGAGTTTCAAGAAGTTACCTTACAACAAATACCCAGAGAAGATAACATGAAAGGGGATAAGTTAGTTATACTTGTTGCCTCTCTCTCACCCTGGTGCTTCCTCGTTTGATAGACCAAACTTTGATGATGTCCCATATTGAACAACAAATAGAGCTATATTTACAAGAAGAATGGTGCACCCCCTTCATTATATTTTTGTAGCAAGGTATTATAACAAGTGATCCTGAACAGGTTCAATTATTCAAAAAGAGGGTTGTTCGCTTTACCCTGGTCGGCGATCAACTCTGCAAGCGGACTTTCTCTCGTCCTCTACTCAAATACTTAAGCCCCGACGACGCTGGTTATATCCTTAGGGAAATTCACGAAGGTTCTTGTGGCAGCCATGCGGGGGCTCGGGTTGTGGTTGGCAAGGTTTTTTTGGTGAGATACTTTTGGCCCACCCTTCAGAAGGATGTCAATCAACTGGCGACAACATGCCTCTCTTGCCAGAAACATCAGATCTTTTCACATTAACCAGTCGAGTGGCTTCGACTTCTACCACCTCTTGTCCATTTAATCAATAGGGAATGGACAACATAAGCCCTTTCCCCTAGCTCCTGCACAGAAGAAGTTCTTATTGGTTGTCGTAGATTATTTCTCAAAATGGGTTGAAGTAGAAGCTCTTACCTGTATCAGAAAAAGTGCAGTTATCAAGTTCCTATGACAGAATATATTATTCAGATACAACATTCCCAACAAGTTAGTTTCTGATAATGGATACCAATTCCAAGGCAAGAAGATCAAGAATGATGCTCAACTTATGGTACTAAGCAAGCTTTTACTTCTGTAGCATATCGCAAAGCAATAGACTAGTTGAAGTCACCAACAGAGAAGTTATCAGAGAGCTCAAGGTAAAGCTAGATCATGTTGGGGAAAATTGGGTTGATGAACTCCCTAGTATCCTATGGACTCACTGAACAACTCCATGAGAAAGTACTGGTTTTACACCATTCCAACTAGTGTATAGGAGAGACATAGTGGTGCTAGTAGAGGTAGGATGTGAATCCGATCGACAACACTTCTATGACACAGAAAGCAATAGTGATATAAGCGTATGGAGCTTGACAGAGCAGCTATCAATGCTCCCCTCCAAGTTGTAATGTGGGCTCTTCTCACACCATCTACTCGCTTGGTCCCAAGCGAGTATCCCCATGAACCAATGAGTGTATCTATCGAACGTGATCCACTCACGATCCAATACATCACCCACTCGGTTGTCCCAGACTCTCATTTTCTTAAACGAGTTATAAGCAATTTCCCCATAAACCAACGAGCGCGACCGATCGGACGTGATCCACTGACGATCCAACACATCACCAGCTCGATTGTCCCAGACTCTCATTTTTTAAATGAGTTATAAGCAGGTTTACCTGTGAACCAACGAGCTTGACAGATCGAACGTGATCCACTCACGATCTAACACATCGTCACTCGGTTGTCCCAGACTCTCGTTTTCTTAAATGAGTTATACAAGGGTTTCCCAATAAACCAACGAGTGTCGCCGATCGAACGTGATGCACTCACGATCCAACACATCACCTGCTTGGTTGTCCCAAACTCTCGTTTTCTTAAACGAGTTATAAGTGGGTTTCCCCATGAACCAACGAGCACGGCAGATCGGACGTGATCTGCTCACGATCCAACACATTGCCCGCTCGGTTGCCCCAGACTTATTTTTGTAAACGAGTTATAAGCAGATTTCCCCATAAACCAACGAGTGTGGCCGATCAGACGTGATCCACTCACGATCCAACACATCGCCCACTCGGTTGTCCCAGACTCTCATTTTCTTAAATGAGTTATAAGTGGGTTTCCTCGTGAACCAATGAGTGTGGCCAATCGGACTTGATCTGCTCACAATCCAACACATTGCCCGATCGGTTATCCCTGACTCTCTGTAGCGACCCACCTTCTAGTACACTAAGCTTTAAGGTGGATCGCTACGTAAATATATATATCTACCTGATTTCTGACTGAGTAACTTAGGAATTTCAACAACGATATGTAAAAGCATAAACATAAACGTGCTAAGTTGGTATCAACTTCTTTATTGAAACCATTCATTATTCATATCTAAGGGCATTCTTAGCTACTACATGTTATTCTATATGGTGCATATATCTTAAAACAAGCATATCCTATGTATTTAGCATGTAAATCAAAAGTATCAAGTTCTTATCCCTAAAGCTTAAGCATGGGTCTAAATTACCATATTACAAGTAGTAACTCATATCATTCAACATTCGCTAAGCAAGTATTAACACAGGTAAATAAACTACTTTAATATACTAGGCACCACAAATAACGAGTCTAAACAGGTTAATACATGATTCTCATAATATATCGCGAAATAACTGAAGAAGCATAAACAAGAAAATTAAAGAAGCATACTAGACACCACGAATACAAGTCTACTTAAGTTCATACATGGTTCACATAATATATTGTGGAATAACTAAAGAAGCATAAAGAGGGTTATTCTATGCTTTGCAAGTTCCGAAGACTTTTATTCCAACTCCACCATCACACACACTTTGCATCAAGCCCGCCACCTCCGCTACTAGTGCTTTCCTTTACCTGTATCTGCAGTATAAGGAACAAACTAATAAGCATAAAGCTTAGTAAGTACCATCTAGCCTCACAAAACCATGAAAATTCGAATTATACTTTTGTAAAACATGCTATGCACATACATACTCATATCCATAAGTAATCATGTTAGGCTCACGCTAAAATACATATCATAGGATGTCATGGCGTATAACTGAGACATGGCACATACTGAACTAAAACTGAAAAGTAAGCTATAGCATGACATACATATCTGAACTTGAACTGGAACTAACTAACATAAAACTAATTATTAAATCCACCACATGCTAATATAAATTTCTGAAAACTAAATACATATAGTAGGTGAAAGTAATAATCAACTACTGTGGGCCCGACAATGTACCAACTGTGCGCGCATCCCTAATAAACCCGAGGTAGCAAATCCTGAATCCATTAGGGTTCTACTAGGTTATCTAAATCTAGGGGCAACTAGGAGCTCATCCCATACTAGGTTATCTAAACCTAGAGGCAACTTGGAGCCTATCCCTGAACCGAAGTCCGGTACAATGCCACTGAAAATAAAATAGTCCTTTATATTTTTCTTTCTTTTTTTTTTTGATTCTTGCTTTTACTAGGTTATCTAAACCTAGGGGCAACTAGGAGCCCATCCCACAGGACCTTGGTCCCAATCATAAACTGAAGCAAGGATTTCTATTCATTAATGCTTTCTATAGCATTAACTGGACGGAACATTCTAACAACCACCTAACGTGCGTGCTTGTTCATAATTTACGATTTCTAATCATAAAGCATAAATACAAGGAAATAAGGCATATGAAATATCAACTGAAACTACTTATACTGCAGGTGAGGGATACTTACTTCCTGCGCTAGGTTTTTCTTACGAATAAACTCTGAAATTCCTGAGGAAACGTCGAACTACAACATTCTTCTTGCTTCTTGGCGTTCTCCTCGCGTCTACGAGGGTCCCCGTAGAGAATAGGGCCTCTTGAGACCTTCCCTTGGCTTCCCCTTTGTCTTGGGCGGCAAGAGAAGAGGAGAAGAGGAAGAAAACGAAAGAGAGGAAGAGGAGAGGAGGAGGGGCGTCGGCGCTGCACCCTTGGCTCACGAAAATCTAAAATCTCCTCCTCTAATTCTTTAATTCGTTATTTATATTAAGTTGTAAAAAAAATCCTAAGTTAAATACATATCTAGAATACTCGATTATTTCCTTCAACGAAACTCCCATTGGCCTGGTGGTTCGTGGAGCCATGCTAAGGGTTTGCTCTAGTTAGAGGTTGCAGGTTCAAAACTCACCTAAGGCCACCAACTTATCTTCTTTATTTTTGGCACTTCTTTTTATGGAAAAAATCCATAAAAATATCTAAAAATTCCAGAAAAATCCTAGGATATTTCTAAAATTATTTGAGGAAATTTTTGGGCTTTACACTCTCATTTTCTTAAACTAGTTATACGTAGGTTTCCTCGTGAACCAACGAGCATTGTAGATCGGGCGTGATCCGCTCATGATCCAACACATTGCCCATTCGGTTGTTCTAGACTCTCATTTTCTTAAATGAGTTATGAGCGAGTTTCACCGTGAACCAATGAGTGCGACAGATCGAACGTGATCTGCTCATGATCCAACACATCGCCCATTCAGTTGCCCCAGACTCTCATTTTCTTAAACTAGTTATAAGTAGGCTTCCCCCTGAATCAACGAGCGTGATCTGCTGGCGATCCAACACATTGCTAGCTCAGTTGTTCTAGATTCTCGCTTTGTTTTCTTGCTTCTGATCTTCATGAATAAATAGTAAGTCTACTCAACTACCCTACTTTGCAGCATAGAACCTCTATACTACTTGGTCACCATACGTAGTCGATCATCTATCACAACTAAGCTATCATTTGGTCAAATATGCACAATCAAGTAGTTGTTTTACAGAGCAAATTGTCATCCCCAACAAGAGTACTTTGATCGCAATGTTACTCCTAAAATTCCCACCATTTGCCTACGACTATCTTCGTATCATGAACCAGTTTCTATATTAATTCTTACGAGCACTTAAGCATGACTATGTATGAAGTCAGGGCTTTAGAGTAGCATAATGCAAGGTTAACAGTAACAAAAATAAAAGAACTTCAAGACAAAAGGGTAACATGCGATCAAATTGAAAATATATACAAAGCCAAGTTTAAAAGCGCATACACGAGCTCAATAAAGGAAAAACAAAAAATATGAAACTTAAGAGAAGTGGTCAAACATAGCATTAGGGACCACCTCTAGAATTCTTCTATGTTTTACGGTGGTAGGCTGCAGATCGGTAGAAATATGTTGTGCCTCCTTTAAATGTTCAATGGCCCCTGCATTTCGTATTTGCTTATATTTCTTGCTCGGTTGGCAAACTCCATTGCAAATGCCTCTGATCGGAGATGCCCAACTCGATGCTCCTCCAGCCAATCGGACTCCTTCGCTTTGTATTTTGCAAAGGCTTGGTGCTCTGAGTCGTGCGCCACTTGTAGAGTTGTCAGCGAAGCCTTTACTATATCTAGCTCCTCCAGCCGAGCTGCTAGCTGAGCCCTTAAGTCTTCAATGATAGAGTCCTTGGTTACAACTTAGTCTCCTTTTTAATTAGGATCATTGCGTGAAAATCATCCACCTCTTTTAGTTTTATCTTCAGTGCTGAGGCCTCGGCGGTTTTCTTGTCTAAGTCATCTAAAGTGACTTGACGTGGAGACGTGGTTGAAGATAATTTGAACTCGAAGGTTTTGAACTTCTACGCCAAACTCGCCTTCTCCTGTTCAGCCATATTAGCCTGGACGAGGGTATCGTCATCATCAGGGCGGGCTATCTCCAACTGAGAACCCAATTTACGTAGCTCTTCGGTAGAGGAGTCATTGTCACCAATCTGCTGCCGAATTCTGCCCAACTCAGTTTCGAGGGCAATCACCCACTATTCTGCCTAGGCTCAAGCGTAAGTATTATTCACTAGCGATTGACACATACCCTGGCTGGCTACTCAAATCTGCAAAAATAAAAACTGTTGGGATCGATGGCACAGCTAGAAGGGGGTGAATAGCTCGGTCACCTGATAAGTGTCATTTTGTTGATTATTTAAGGTTCTAGAATCTATTTTTGACTCATGTTTTACTTGCTTAATGGTGGATTTACCCTAGGTTCTAGGATTTATATTCTTTTTGGACCTAATTGAAAATTTTTATATATTTGAGTTGTTTTGTCACTAAATTTTTAATCTACTTTTGTAGGCTTGGAAGGATCAGGGACCTAGGTCATGTTGGGTCAAAGTTGAGTCAAAAGTGGACTGGATCAAGTGATCAAGCGTCAACTAATTTGGACCGTCCGATGCAAAAACGGTTAGATTTAGACCATCCGAGAACTTCTGATCAATCCGAGCTGGGATTAAGGCTAATCAAGCACTTGGATCAAGATCTGAGGATTTCAGCCCAATTGGAGATCATCTAGCCGTTGGATCACGATCAGAGAGATCTAGACCGTCCATTCAAAGATCAAGGTGATCTGAACCATCCGTTGCAAATCTGGCAGATCCGAGCTAACCCAAGGTAGATCCTGACCTCTGATCAAGATCTGGAAAATTTGAGTCAAATCAGATAAGGATCAACCGTTGGATGAAGTGGGATTAATCTGAGTCGTCCACTGTTTAACTACTTAAACAGCCTTCCCTGTTTCAGATCGCTGCCGCGTCTTCGCCAGTCGTAGCTGCTTCTTCGAGTTTTCCTTCATCAGTTATTCATTTCTTTTGCGATTTTCTTCAGTGAAGGCGTGACCATCTCGATCACAACCTTGGAGCAAAATTTGGATCGTTGGGAGGAAGCTTCAGTGGCGATTTTAGCTCAAAATTGCGCCGGATGCAGAGCTGTTTGAGGGTTTCGGCAGTTCTGTGATCCAATCGCTTGGATCTCACCCGCGTGCCATTTCTGTCCATTTGAGCCATCTGTAGGGGTCCTTGGATGTGCTCAGAAGCTTTTCAAATCATCATCGCGATCCATTATAGTGAGATCAAGGAGATTGGACTGGATTTCCCAGCTGCGTGCAGTTTGTGAGCAGATCTGAATTGGAGCTAATTTTCCCATTGATTTGCGAGTTGAAGGGGTTCTTGGCTTGCTCTTGTGTGACGGCAAGGAAGTCTTGAGACAAGGGAATGGTCGAGGATTAGTTTCTAGTTGTATTTCTTCTTGTCTTAGCTGTAATTTCAATTCCTGCAATTCATTTCTATTCTGTTTCTATTTTTCGAATCAGTTACTTTAGTTTAAAGTTCTGAATTGTTCCAGCTTTAATTAGGTTTCATTCCGCAAGGTAATCATTTAGGGATTCTGTTTAGTGAACAATAGTTGTAATTCAGCTTAATTCTTGTTTCATTCCTAGCGTATCAGTTTGTTAAATTGCGTATCAGTGTTTGTTCTGCAATCTATTTTTGTTTCTGATTTCATACCAGTTGTTTTCGTTCAATTTTCTGAATAGTGTCTGCCTTGATTTGAGTTTCAATTCAGCATTCTTATGAGCTAGTTTGTTTGTGTAATGAACAATTTAAGTTAGATCAGCTTGTTTCGTTTTGAGTCATATTTGTAATTCTGTTTAGACCTGTCTTGCGCTTTAGTTCTCTTCCATTTGTATCAGTTTTATTTCAGTAAATTTCAGCTGATAGTCTTTGCATTTGTGTCAAGTAAACATCAGAATTCCTTAAGTTTCTCTGACTTAGAATAGTGAACTCGAATTCAGCTTGCATTTTGTTTGTTTCTGAATTCGAGTTGCTGCTGCCCCTCTACATTACTTCTTTATTTCTGAATTCATGTCTCAATTGAGTTGTTTCTGAATTGGTCAGCTCCATTCCTGTAGTTTTCAGTTTGTCACTTTTGCAGCTAGTTTCAATCACTTGATCTCATTTGCTTTGTTTGTTTGTTATGCATTGGAATTGTTCTACATTTCTGCAATCCCATTCTGAATTCCTGCACAGTAATTTCTGCATACATTTTTTTTCTGAATTGCATTGCACTCTTTAGCTGAATTTCTTCAGTCAATCTTGTGGTTTCCTTCCTTGGTAGCTTTGCTTTCCAAGCTTAGTCAATTAGTCTCATTTCAGGAGTGTTAGTATTAACTTTGGCACTTTGTATCAATTTTGGCACATAAGCTTTCTCCCTTTGCGCATAAAGTTTGTTTCATTTTCTTTTCACTTTGTATCATGTTTTCATTCTTGAAATCATGTTCATAATTCTGCATTAGTTTCAATCTTAAATGTCAGCATTACTTTGATTCAATTACCTAGAGTTTGGAATGCAATTGCTATAGTACTTGTTATTAGTTTGAATCTCCAAATCCGAAAATCTACCTTGCTTTGTTCAAGTTCATAATTGTTTAGTCCTTAATTGTCATTACCTAGTTTAAGTCAGTTAAGTTTTCTTTACTTCTCATTGCTTCTCCATTTCTAATTGAAACAAAACCCGATTTTACTTAAAACCCAAAAATATCAACGACAAATAACTTGAGCTCAAATCGAACCATCTCAACTAGCCCTAGGAAAAATACGACCTGTGGCCCCTTTACTACGCTTTTATTCTTTGATTGCAAAAAGGGTTTCCAGCTTATAAATATCTAAATTTGAGACCCACATTCGTGACAGCTCTTTTGGGTCCATCATCACCCTAATTCGCAATTCTCCCTACAATATTAGCACAAGCGGAAGCTTAACAATTAAAACAAACAATGCTAAAACGTTATTGGTTTACGTGGTTCGGAGATTTCTTGCTCCTACTCCATGACGTGTCCTTGAGGTGGACGAACCCTTGATCCTTCGGTGGATTACGCCCCGACAATCTCTGGATAAATCTTTCTCCTAAAACGTTATTGGTTTACGTGGTTCGGAGATTTCTTGCTCCTACTCCATGACGTGTCCTTGAGGTGGACGAACCCTTGATCCTTCGGTGGATTACGCCCCGACAATCTCTGGATAAATCTTTCTCCTTTTAGGTGGAGAACAACCTCTCACAATCCTTCTTCCTCCTTACAAGATGGAGTTAGGGTATGGGGAGGAAGATGAGCAGTTGGAGCTTCAGCACTTGAACACCAGATAGAAGATCTTATAATAAAGAGCTAACCTTCTCCAAGTCTCAAACTCCCACTTAAATAGTAGAGAGAGATGTTAAACAAACAGCCCAGCCCCGACATCAATCGACTGCCCCATGGGCCAGTCGACTGATCCCCAGCCAGCGGCTAGCCTAATGGCTCTATTTTAAAGCAGACCAGTCGACTGGTGCCTGGACCAGTCGACTGATCTTTCTGTGAGTTTCCACTCTACGCTAGCAGTTGACTGCTTCCTCTGGCAGTCGACTGCCCAGCTTACAAACTCACTCAACCTCACTCCGAAGTTCATCATTCGCGTATGTATTGAGGTCCACTTCCTTGGCTTGCCCCTTGAAGTTCTCTTCCTTTGGCTCTCGTCCCTCGGATGTGCACACAAGCCCGCGGCTTGCCTCCATGTTATCCTTCGCGTATGCCTTTGAAGTCTACTTCCTCAGCTTGCCCTTGAAGTCCTCTTTCTTGGCTCTCGTCCCTCGGATGTTTCACTCCGTTACTCCATGTGTGATTCACAAAGTCTTGCACGACTCAAGTGCGCATATCAAATCAACATGAAAAACTAACTTAATCAAATTGACACACACATCAAAACACATGATCTACCCGATCAACCTTGGGTCAATTTCACCAACAATCTTTCCCTTTTTGATGTGTGGCAATATGTTTAAGTTAGGTACAAAGATAACAATTGAAAATTAAAAGCATAGCAAATTAAGAAGCATAAATATGCATCCTCCCCCTTAACCTATGCCTTAACACATAATTTTCAATTTTAGCATAATCATAAAGTATTAAGTTAAAACCTAACTTAAACCTTTCAATTCTTCCCCTTTGACACCATAAAAAAGATTGCTCCAAGCAATATTACCCATTGGTATCAATTTGGGACAAGTTTCACATTTTGAGAATACCCAGAAATCAGAAACTACAAGTGTCAGTCGACTGAGTCAATTACCAGTCGACTGGTGGCTTCGAATTGCCAATCTACAGAAAGTTCAGTCGACTACCCCCTGGGCCAATCGACTGATACTTATTAGTGTGAAAGATTTCAGCCTTTGAGCTGAAATTCAGAAATGCATAAAAAATCCACTAAATTCGAAAAATTATGAAATTTTGCAAACATATTTCTTATGATATTTTCTGATAGAGAAAAATATATTTTTATGAAAAATTCAAATATGTTTAACTTTTTGACCAAAACTCAAATTCTTTGAAAACAACCAACTTTGTATCAAACTTACCTCCGAGTTTTGAAACCATGTGTTTTGCAAACCTATGTTATAGCAAATAAAATACAGAAATGTTTTCAAATCATTTGAAATGTCCAACTATGATCTATGGGCAAGATGTCCATTAATTAAACATTGCTTTCCCCATAGTTGGTCTATTATCACTAATATGATACATCCAATAACTCATCAAAATGCCACAAGCATAAGTGAGTTATTTGTGTCATTCTAACATCTCATATGCATAAATGCAATCATTAATAAAAGAAATATGAGATGTATTAAAGGTACATCCTATTTAGCCCATTTTATCAATAATTTCTACTTAGGCTAAAATACTTCCCTTAATGTCTCAAGTCAACTAAATTTTAAAATTTTGAAATTTTAATCAACATGGTTGACTTAACCTAAATCCTCTAATCCTTGAGGATTGACTTTGGTACCCAATAAAAATATTTTCTAATTGGGTTGACCAAGTACTCCTAAGGGATCCATTTCTTACTTAGGATTTTGGTCTTTGCTTGTCCTCTAGCAAGTTAGCAATGATAGGTCTTTCTATTGCTAGATTTTTCAAACCCTAACCCTTCTTTCTTGAAACTTGCTCTTTGGATCTCTATTATCATATCTAGTATTTTTTAGCCAATTTCAAATTTCCTAAGGGCTTTTGTAAGACTATCTACCTTTTCCCTTAATTTCTTATTTTCTTCTTCTAAAGATGAATCACTTGAACTAGAAGAAGAAGCATGCACATCATCCTTATGTTTCATGGATTCTAAATTTTCATTTAACATACAAATTTCATTTTTCAAATCCTTAATCTTCTTTCTAGCTTTAAACAAATCATTATTAGTGCTAGAAATTATTTTTACAAGAGTAGAGGTGGGTAAATTGTATACCTCATTTACCGAGACGTCCGATTCCGAAGTTGAGCCTCCCCCTTTACTTGAGTTCCCTTCATCTTCACTTGAGTTCTTCTCTTCTTCAAATTCGGATGACGTTGAGGCAATGCCTTCAATTCCCATTGGTGCAAAATGTGATACATGATGTTCCTCCCCCTCCGATGAGGATGAATCATCCCATGTGGCCTTCAAGTTTTGCACCTACTTCCCCTTCTCTTTTGATATTGTTGAGTTGGGATCGGAGAAGATCTCTCTTTGTCATTTTTGCCTCCGAAATGCCCTCATGAAGCTCTATTAGCTTATCCCACAAATCTTTGGCACTTGAGTAGCTCCCAATCCTTGTGACTTCTTGTTGAGGGAGCACACTTAGTAGATGATGCAAAGCCTTTGAATTCGCTAAGTAGTCATCCCTTTGCTTCTTACTCCACCTTATCTTCTCAAGCAATTTGTTATCTTGATCCCTAAGCACTTTAAAACCATTTTCCATGATTAGTATAATGTCAAAATCGGTATTGAAGAATACCTCCATCTTTTTCTTCTACTAAACAAATCCTCCTTCAAATTTTGGCAGTTGAATGTGCGAGCCGGCCATTTCAATGATTTTGCACTTCTTAACGGTTAGTTCGTTGAAGGCGTCCTTGCACTTTGATACTACATGTTGGGATCGATGGCACGGCTAGAGGGGGGTGAATAGCTCGGTCACCCCAATTCGCAATTCTCCCTACAATATTAGCACAAGCGGAAGCTTAACAATTAAAACAAACAATGCTAACACGTTACCGGTTTACGTGGTTTGGAGATTTCTTGCTCCTACTCCACAGCGTGTCCTTGAGGTGGACGAACCCTTGATTCTTCGGTGGATCACGCCCCGACAATCTCCGGCTAAGTCTTTCTCCTTCTTGGTGGAGAACAACCTCTCACAATCCTTCTTCCTCCTTACAAGATGGAGCTAGGGTTTGGGGAGGAAGATGAGCACTTGGAGCTTGAGCACTTGATCACCAGAGAAAAGATCTTATAATGAAGAGCTAACCTTCTCCAAGTCTCAAGCTCCCACTTAAATAGTGGAGAGAACTGTTAAACAAATAGCCCAGCCCCGACATCAGTCGACTACCCCATGGGTCAGTCGACTGATCCCCAGCCAACGGCTAGCCTAACGACTCTATTTTAAAGCAGTCAACTGGTGCTTGGACCAGTCGACTGATCTTTCTATGAGTTTCCACTCTGCGCTAGCAGTCGACTGCTTCCTCTAGCAGTTGACTACCCAGCTTACAAACTCACCCAACCTCACTCCGAAGTTCATCCTTCGTGTATGCCTTGAGGTCCACTTCCTTGGCTTGCCTCTTGAAGTTCTCTTCCTTCGGCTCTCGTCCCTCGGATGTGCACACAAGCCCACGGATTGCCTCCATGTTATCCTTTGCGTATGCCTTCGAAGTCTACTTCCTCGACTTGCCCTTGAAGTCCTCTTCCTTGGCACTCGTCCCTCGGATGTTTCACTTCGTTACTCCATGTGTGATTCACAAAGTCCTGCGCGACTCAAGCACACATATCAAATAAACATGAAAACCTAACTTAATCATATTGATACACACATCAAAACCCATGATCTACCTTATCAACCTTGGGTCAATTGCACCAACAAAAACAAGGGATAAGATCCTGGCCCTTAAAGCATAACAACTACAGTCACTTCGACTTCCACTCTACAAAAAAGTCTGCACCAAATCATAATAGTAGGGCAATAGAACACTTCAGCCTGTGTGAAATCGATAGGTGGCAGAGAGAGTAGCGCAGTCTTAATGACACAAGATATCAAAGAATCAAGCATTAATTGCCCCGCACACGCACACCATTCTGCATTAAAACAACACATGGAGTGTATTGCTGGGAAAGCACAACATGACCACGTCAGCATTTGCCCTGTCAAGGTTTCGGTCCCGAGTATGAGTCTAGTCAGTAAGATTAACACTTCCTTCGACTAGACTTGGCAAAGAGGCATGTGATACGGGGAGTTCTGGGGGTTCTGACCCACGTAGGATAAGTCCTGGTCAAATGGTTGATGTGAACCTACTATTGGACACATGGTCATAGGACTCCCAAGGGTGGTAAACTGTCCGTAGAGAGCTCCATACAGTCAATCGGCCAACGACTTTATACGGTCGATCGGCTAACAGTCCCATACAGCCGCTCAGCCTATCATTTACCTGGCCACTTGGCCTACCGCCCCCATATGGCCGATCAACATGGTCCTCCCATACACATAACTATTGATCGGCTGACATATTCCTTTCCTTGGACCACTTTATAACTGGAGCCTAATCAACCCTCTTCCCTGGGCCTTAACCCAGCTATCCTATTATGCCAAACTGGGCCTCCTCCTTTGGGGTTCTTTATTGGGCTTCCAGAGAATCATCATGCATGTCACCTCGATTAAGACTAGGATGGCATCATCCTGCCACTTTCGTAAAAATTGACATGCTTTCATGATAGGATCAACTGCTTAGTGATTTTGTAGGCCCAATACGCAGCTACTCAATGGCCCAATGGCCTAAACACTGACCTACTCAGTCAATTCTTGATATAATATCTTTATTACAAGTAGATGTGACACCTTGACAGTGGGGGGTCACGAAAGGTACACAATATAATAAGGGTCCCTCCTCCACGGTATAGGTATGCAACAAGCCCCCTTCCTCTTCTACTTTTCCACTTTAACATTATCTGATTTGAGCTTCGGAGTGTCTGCATCGAGGACCCCTTAGCCTTGCTTATGATCTCTTTCAATGTTCCCTACAGGAGCCTTCCGGTGATCATCCCAGCTAGCTTCAAGTCTTTGACAAATTTACATTGTTATTGTGTTAGCTTCCATTGGCAATACATTGTTTTGTGTAGATCATGGACTGGATCGGTATCAAATTGAATGGAACTGGTTATTTTCAAATTAATTGAATGGATTGATTTTTTAAAAACAATTCAATTAAAATATTAGTTAATTTGATTTTAATAGAATTTTTCTAATTAAGATTTAAAAATTCAATTTTATTTAAAAATTCTATTTCCATCTTGAAAAATAGGGTATGAAATTTGATTTTTATAAAAAATTTGGTCAATTTAATTTAACCGAATATGAATTTTTAAAATCAAATTTCAATCGGAATAATCAATTTTTTTAAAAAATAAACTAAAATTTAGAATAAACCCAACCAAAGTTTAAAATTTGATCGATTCAATCAATTTATTCGATTTAACTGAATTTGTACTCACCCCTATAATTATAGATAAGATTGAAGGACCGAAGGTGATTTGGAGCAAACCAGATACAAAGCTTACCGAATCCATTACAACATTGATGGGAATGCATGTTATAAAAGATAGTCATTAGAAAAAAATAATGAACCAGGTAGCAGATAAATTGAACCTGGGTGATCGGTCATAAAAGATAGTCATTAGAGTAATGATGTGATAATGCTCATCTAACACTGATTTAATTAGTACCATTGATTCTTCAACTTAGATATAGATACATAAATCATAAAAGTTATTATTTTATTTTAGCATAGTAGTTTTTATAAGAGAGATGTGACATCTAATAAAATATTTTATATTGATTAAAAATTAATCTCAAAATTGATTAAAGTAATACGCTGATATCAACCGTGTTATAAAAGATAGAGTCATGTCTGATACATCGGCAATTTACCAAAGGGCGTATCTAACTATTCGTAATTACCGAAAGGAGTACCATGGTTTCTATTATACCAAAGGGCGCATCCCATATAGTGAAGTTACTTTTATACCCCTCCCGCCAAAGAATGGTTTTATCAAACACATTTTCGAGACAACCGAACCACTTTATCAATAAAATATTAATTTATGGTTCGGATGGGTAGCAGTCAAATTTTTCTCAGCCAATATATATATTACTACTTTGCACAAGTCGAATGATCACGAAGGTACGTATATATTGCTTCCTTGCACAACTCGATTCATCACCAAAGCATCTGAGGAAAATAGGTTGTCGTAGGAGAAAAAGGAAACAACAGATTGGTAACTAAGAGAAATAGGAATGTACGTATGATTGTCATCTTTGATATGGTATCAGATATAGTTTTAATCAAGATAAACTCTTTCTACTATTTTTATGTTTGGAGGAGGCTTAGGGTGATATGCATTACATGATATCAGGCCCTGGGAGTGCATGATCTCATTAGATTTCAGGCAATAGGAGAGGCTGAAAAATTTTGTTTCAGGCCCTCGGAAATAATTTGTTTCAGGCCCTCGGAGGGACTGAAATAAAAGGAATTCAGGCCCTCCCAGGGCCTGGCCTGAATTTCTTTTATTTCAGGGCCAGGGAGGGGCTGAAATCAAATGATTTCAGGCCCGCCCTGGGCCTGAAATGTAATGATTCAGGCCCGGAGTGGGCCTGAAATCAAATGATTTCAGGCCCTGCCTGGGCCTGAAATAATTTGATTTCAGGCCCGACCTGGGCCTGAAATAAAATGATTTCAGGCCCTGGTAGGGCCTGAAATCAAATCCCTGGGCCTGAAATCAAATGATTTCAGGCCCTCAGGGGCTCCTAGGGCCTTTATTATCAATTTCAAAGTTTGATAAAGTTAATTGTAATTTTTTTTCAGGGATGATAATGTTGTTGACGAAATTCTCTCTGAGATATGGAATACTCTTGATGATAATGTGGTCACGGGGAAAGGATTAGAAATAGCTAGTAATAATAATCCATTATCTTCCCAGTATGGTGATAATAGCATTACAAGGAATTTGGCAATTGATCTAAATGAAGAAGCAAATAATATAGAAGATGAGGGTTTGAATTCTTCTACAAGAGTAGTTGAAATCTTTCAGCCAACCTGGAGTGGGGAGGAAGAAATTGAAATCCGGAATGCAGAAGAATTTGTACCCAGTACAAGTGTACTAGAATTCCAAGCTGATGATATGCAGATTGAGCAATATGAATTCCCCCCAGATCAGTACAGTGACTTAGAGGAGGAGTTTCCATTAGCTGAAGATCCATATATTTTGAATTCTCGATTGCTTTCTGGGCCAATTCGAGAGCTAGAGGCAAGAGATGAGCATGAATTTTTTGTGGGGCAGATATTTCCATCTAGAGAAGAATTCAAGAATGCACTTGTTAAACATGCGATGGTTAAGCATATGAGATATAACCCAGTTGACACCCGGAAAAACAGAGTTAAAGCAGTGTGTTTTAACCAACCATGTACATGGAGAGTAGTAGGAAGGGGGGAAGTAGAGTTCACTGTTACAAAATATATAAAGGAACACCAATGTCGAAGTGTTAGGGAAAGTGCTGATCATCATGCATGCTCTTCATCATTTGTTGCTTCTTTTGTTGAAGAGCAATTTCTTCATAATGAACAATACAAACCAAGTATGATTATTTCAGATATTAAAGCTAGATTTGGAGTGACGATATCATACAGAAAAGCATACATAGCTAGGGAGAAAGCATTGAAAAAGGTTGTTGGAGATTATGATGAGGCATACAGAGATCTCCCACAATATCTGCGTGAGTTAAGAGCTAGAGATCCTGAAACTTATGTGGCACTATGCACGAATGGTGACAATCAGTTCCAGAGGTGTTTTTGGGCTTTTGGTGCTTGCCGAAGGGTGTTCAGGTCTTATTTGCGTAGACTTATCGGAATTGATGCGACACACCTAAGAGGAAAGTATCCAGGAGTATTGTTGATTGCTACGGCGATTGATGGTAATGACAATGTTCTCCCAGTTGCCTTTGCAATAGCTGAAGTAGAATGTGGGTCTGCTTGGGAGTGGTTTTTGGAGCATACAAAGAGGTTCTTTGCTGTTGATGATCACTCACTCACCATAGTATCAGATAGACATCGGGGCATTATATCAGCAGTCAGAAAAGTATTCACAAACGCGCATCATGCTTTTTGTTGCCACCACATGTCTTGTAATATGGTAACTGATACTGGAAGTAGAGCTGGTGTAGGTTTGTTTTGGGCAGCAGCACGAGCCAACACAACACTCCAATATGATATGATAATGCAGACAATGCTTGAAAAACATCCAGATGCTCATAAGTGGCTTCAGAACATTGACCCTAAAAGGTGGGCAAATGCACACTTTACTGGGAGAAGGTACAGAATGCTTACCACGAATTGTGTGGAGAGCTTGAATGCTTTGTTTAAGTCTACACGTGAGCTTCCCATAAATAGGTTAATTGATAATACAAGAAGAAAGGTAGCTCAATGGTTCTATAACCGTAGAGAGGAAGTCTCCAAATGGCATGTTGCTTTGACACCTCATGCTACAAAAGAAATGGAATCAAGGAGAGAGAAAGCTAGAGCTTATAAGGTTCACCCTTACTCTCAATCAGAAATGGAGGTAGAAACATGGGGCACTTCATACATTGTTGATTTGGAAAAAAAGTTTTGTCATTGTGGGGAGTTTCAAATTTCAGGACTCCCTTGCTCACATGCTATAGCTGTAATAATTCACAGGAACATCGATACACTCCGATATTGTGAGCATTATTTTTATTCTGAAACTTGGAAGTGGGTTTACATGGATCGTATTTACCCTTGTAGAAGCAAGCAGTTTTGGCCTAGTGGAGTAAACAACATTACAGTTCGATGTCCCCGTAGCCTTGTGCAGCCTGGTAGACGAAAGAAGGCACGGATTGAGTCAAGACACAATGGCAAGGTGAAACTTAAATGCAGCCGGTGCAAACAACTTGGCCATAATAAAAGGACATGTAGAATGCCGCCAGCCCCAAGGTCTTGAGTTAATTGGTTTATGTATTGCAGAAATTTTCTGATGGAAGTGTTTATTTTGTAAGGAGGATAACTGAATGTATAGTATTCTTTAAAAAAACTAGTTGTTAATGTTGTGACTTATAGAAGTATTTCAATATTATGATACATTTTACCTTGTGTTATAAGCAGAATATATCAGAATTGAAGTCGTATCATTTGTAAACCCAAAATAATGTTATTTCAAGAACTTGAAGTCCTGAAGTCCTATGTTTTCTGAATATCTGTTGTTTAACCCCCTCTGATTTTTGCTTTGTTGAATCATTGTTGTGTGCCAACTGATACTGTATCAACACAGTTTTAGATAATCATTAGGACTATGTTTGGAGACGAAAAATAGCATATCCTAGCTAAAATACCAATAATTAGGTAAAGTCTGACTACTGAAAATGAGGTTTGAAAAATCCAAATATGCTAGGTCCATCATACAAACCTCCTGATGTGCCAAATTATGATAATATGAGGTCTTGATGTGAATGAAATTCAATTGTGGTATGCAATGTGTATTTAGGTACTCTCCTTCTTGTTTATCTTTTAAAAATGTGGTCACAACATGTTCATTTATTTAAAAGATTGGCGTATAAATATTTAATCATACTGTAAATAATTTTTTTGCAACCAGAGGCGTGGGCCTGAAACAATATGTTTCAGGCCCACGCTTGGGCCTGAAATAATGTCATTTTAGTCCCAGATAGGGCCTGAAATAATATCATTTCAGGCCCATCTTGGGCCTGAAATACTAGCATTTCAGGCCCAGTGTGGGCCTGAAATAAATCATTTCAGGCCCACTCTGGGCCTGACATAATGTCATTTCAGGCCCACCGTGGGCCTGAAATCAAAATAGGTCCCTAAAAAATTACTGATATTATCGACAACAATTACAGATTAAAGATTAGATATTACAAAAAAATAAGGATCGAAAGAAATGCTCCATTGATTTCATTATCAATTACATACATTATAACTACAAATATACAATGTTTGTCATTACACTTACATATATGGATTGTAGCAACTAAAAAAAATTACAGATTTTGCTTCCAGAACTTGTCTCTCATTATTTTGTATCCCACCTGAAAACGATAAGGTTTCATTTGTTTTTGGCTAAAATTGGTAGATCGTTGAAAGACCATACTTTCAGCAAACCGCATGATGAAGAAAGCACAATCCAACCTGAAACAAGCATTATGAGTCAGTGTTGTTAGCATATAAATTCAAGATGTGACAGAATATTCTATATTTACCTAGAAGATGTGACAGAATAGATCATTTGACACACAATAGGGCAGCAACTGGCACACAACAGTGCATTATCAGTTATTATATCTAACCATATCACTTGGCACACAACAGTGCAGCAACTGGATTTGAATAAACATCACCCAATTGTTTTGTTTTTGTTGACAATATATTATATAGAATAACAACATCTACATAATCATAACAACATCCACATAATGAGATTTTTCCATACAAATGGAGGTCAATCGACAGCAATGGATTTTTACATCACCAATACAGCATTCAGATTATCTCAAGTTTTACAAAACATGTCCCTCAGAATATTAACTGTCAGCTCAAATCTGATTCTACTCATGTCTCCTTGTTTGAAATCGATCTTCACATCGAACTAGTTGTTAATGTTGTGACTTATAGAAGTATTTCAATATTATGATACATTTTACCTTGTGTTATAAGCAGAATATATCAGAATTGAAGTCGTATCATTTGTAAACCCAAAATAATGTTATTTCAGGAACTTGAAGTCCTGAAGTCCTATGTTTTCTGAATATCTGTTGTTTAACCCCCTCTGATTTTTGCTTTGTTGAATCATTGTTGTGTGCCAACTGATACTGTATCAACACAGTTTTAGATAATCATTAGGACTATGTTTGGAGACGAAAAATAGCATATCCTAGCTAAAATACCAATAATTAGGTAAAGTCTGACTACTGAAAATGAGGTTTGAAAAATCCAAATATGCTAGGTCCATCATACAAACCTCCTGATGTGCCAAATTCTGATAATATGAGGTCTTGATGTGAATGGAATTCAATTGTGGTATGCAATGTGTATTTAGGTACTCTCCTTCTTGTTTATCTTTTAAAAATGTGGCACAACATGTTCATTTATTTAAAAGATTGGCGTATAAATATTTAATCATACTGTAAATAATTTTTTTGCAACCAGAGGCGTGGGCCTGAAACAACACCTGGGCCTGAAATGATAGCATTTCAGGCCCAGTGTGGGCCTGAAATAAATCATTCAGGCCCACGCCTGAAATAAATCATTTCAGGCCCAAGCTGGGCCTGAAATAATGTCATTTCAGTCCCAGATAGGGCCTGAAATAATATCATTTCAGGCCCATCTTGGGCCTGAAATACTAGCATTTCAGGCCCAGTGTGGGCCTGAAATAAATCATTTCAGGCCCACTCTGGGCCTGAAATAATGTCATTTCAGGCCCACCGTGGGCCTGAAATCAAAATAGGTCCCTAAAAAATTACTGATATTATCGACAACAATTACAGTTTAAAGATTAGAGATTACAAAAAAATAAGGATCGAAAGAAATGCTCCATTGATTTCAATATCAATTACATACATTATAACTACAAATATACAATGTTTGTCATTACACTTACATATATGGATTGTAGCAACAAAAAAAAATTACAGATTTTGCTTCCAGAACTTGTCTCTCATTATTTTGTATCCCACCTGAAAACGATAAGGTTTCATTTGTTTTTGGCTAAAATTGGTAGATCGTTGAAAGACCATACTTTCAGCAAACCGCATGATGAAGAAAGCACAATCCAACCTGAAACAAGCATTATGAGTCAGTGTTGTTAGCATATAAATTCAAGCATGAAAGATTAGGTAGTGTTAAACCAAAAACAAAAAACATTAGCTTACGATCTGCTTTGGGTGGGTCCTTGTACTACAATTTGATTAAACTCTTTCCCCGATATTTCTGGCAAACCTTTATTCCAATTCAAATAATATGACCAGTTCAAATTTTTGAAAAACGCCACCTACATAGAAATTACATTAGTCAAAATTCTAGCTCATCACATAGTTTTTGTAAAGGTTTATATATCAAATAGAAAACTTACAGTTTTTTCATATTTGGCTGTGTACCCTTCTGTGGCGCCGAGAGAATTATAATGAAGGAAACTACTTTCCTCCAGGTCAATAATCAATAGATGCCAATGATCATCTGCATTATTTAGAGGACAGAAGATATATCTAATTGGCTTATTTGTATCAGTAGCAATTGTTTGTTCAAATGCTGCAGCATGTATCACCTCAAACAATTCCTATGTTTATTAAAAAGGAAGTGTTAGTTGACTCAATCCTAGAAAATAAACATAAACCAAGTTGCTAATTTACTTACCTCAAAACCCACCCCACAGAATATGGAGGGGTGGTAAGGTGAGTTACAGGATTTGGCTTCATTTACAATAATAGTCCAGTAAGTATTTATGCAATCCCCGGAGGTGTAGTCATTCCAATCAAATATTGTCAAAAATGATTGCATATCTAATGTAAAGGTCCCATTGGACCATACTGGTTGCAATTGATACCTACATCAACATAATGTAAGCACCTTATTTAAAAGTGAATGAATAAATTTTATTAATGAATGACAATAACCATCATTGTTTTACAAATAGATGCAACCGCAATAGCAACTAACTCACTTTAATTTACTAAGCTTTAATAATGTTTCTGCAATCTCCGCATCTTTATTCTTCTTAAAAATTGCCTTGGCTTTCTTCAAGATGTTGCTTTTGACCTTTTGGAGTTCTTTCCCTTTAGCAACTTGTTGATCAGATAAATTTGTTTGAGTAGAGGTTGCAGATTGTGTTGTTTGCGATGTAGATTGTGACATTGATGGGGCAGGAGCCTCCTCATCTTCAGCTTCATCCTCTCCCTCATCCTCATCCTCATCCTGAACAATTTTTTTTCTTTGCCTTTGTCCTCGTTGGGTGGTCTTACCTGAGTTAATTTTATTTTTTTTGGAAGTGGCTGAGGGTCATCTGACCCTTTGCTTTCCAATTGTATACTCAGTTGTCGGATTGTCTCGTCAGGCGTATCTTTGATTCTATCTTGATCAACTATCATTCTTTTGAACTGATCATCTTTCTCCTTAAGCTGGGAATCCTTATCAGCAATTATTGTCTCCTTCTGAGCAATTATTTCATCTTTTTCTTTGACAGGGAATCCTTTTCAGCAAGTAGTCTATGGCTCTGAGCATTTATTTGATCCTTGTCCCTGACGGCTGTTGCCAACTCAATTTTCACATCCTCCAAACTTTTAAGAGCTACATTTAATTGTTGCTGTAAGGTATCAATATGTTCTTGCTTTTCTATACATTCATTGCAGCTTTCCTTCTCTAAGGCCTGTAGTCTATCTTCTGCAGCCTGGCTTCCTTCGGCTGCCTGCTTTAATACCTCACTGTGTACCTCAAGTGCTTCAGTTGGAGGAGAGTAGTGAGGTACTAAATCCAGTTCTATATCAAATGGGATTAAATCAACCAGAATTAAATTTGTGGGCACACGGTCGATCATCCTTTTGATACTCTCTACATGAGCATTAGGCCAATTCCAGCGAAGAATTCTTGGCAATCTATGAGGATGATGAGGAGCAGCAATACTAATATGTTCAGTAACCCAAACCTGCAACATGATTATATTCAGTAATTAGTATCCATCATATCATATATTAGCAGGCAGATGTACTCTAACTTACAGCTAAAATATTTGGAAAACCCTTGAGCAAGGGAGCCTTGGCCGGTTGGCTTGTATCACCTACATGTGTTGTACGCCTCAATGTGACCTCCTTTCCAATGGCTTCCAACTGAGGAGCCATGAAATTGTACAGAGCATTGCACCAATTATAGTTTGGTAGATTGTCAAAATCATCAACGCAATCAATGAGTGACATTGCTGGAATGGCAAGTGTGCTGCTTGTACCACAAAAAAGAACTGTGGAAAAAAAATACAGTATATACATCTGACAGTACAGCTTGTCATTGGATGTAGACTTCGTTATCAGTTTCTCCAAATGCTTTGCAGAACAACTGGAATCTTCAAAATATTCCTTGTACAGTGGGCTAGAGGCCTCATTAAAATCAAGTTGGATTACCTCTCCATTGTCAGGTAGCCCTAGAATAAGTGATAGGTCAACCTTTGTGAAATTGAGTTTTTTCCCATGGAACACAAAGCTCTTTTCTTCTTCATCCCAATTATCAAACATATTTTGAACCTGAGGTCTTACACAAGAACTAGTGGGGAGGTCGAGGACCCATGAAAAGGGTGTTTGTCGAAGCAATTGTTCTTGTGCTGGTGTGGGTGGAACAGAATCTATAAAATTTTTGAAATGGCAAAGGCTACTTTTCCAGTTCATTCGTTTAGTTCGACCTCTGTTGGCAAAACTCATATACTCGCTTGGCAATTTGATTTTTCGTTGTGGTTGTTGTTTTTTCCCATGACTTCTCCCAGGACCTTGATGTTTCTTTGAATTTTTAGGAGCAGCTTGCTTTGAAGATGATCTTTTCGGAGCCATCCCGAACTTAGGAACCATCAAACAAAAATTATTCGAAACTGATGGAAAAATGACACTTAGATTTCGTTCTCAAGGGTATCCTCATATTCGGTCATTGAGTGGCAACAATCGCTAACCCTAGGTCAGAAGTAAAAACTACATTGAAATGAAAAAAACAAAAAATTTGGTTACGTACCTTTCGACTAGTCCGATGAAGAGGATGTCGGTCACCACAACTCCAATGGAGGTAAGCACGCTAACTTCAAATGGCAACAAATCAGGATCTACGAGACGATTGCTTACCACTAGGGACCCAAGGACCCTATAAAGCTGACTAACTGCTGGGCCTGATAATAGAGGATTTCAGGCCCTAAACGGTAACTTTTTTTTCAGTTATTTTACATATAACTTAGGTATATTTTTTGTATTTCAAATATATAACACATATCAAAATTAAAAGGAAATTTTTAAATATCAAATATTTATCTGATTTTCCACAAATCAACCTGAAAATTAGAGGGATTAGAGAAATTTATTATTTATCAAATATTTCAGGCCCTCGGATGATTTTCACAAATTTACCGAGGGCCTGAAATAAATTTATTCAGGGCCCACGT
>JAGFNQ010000282.1:588322-743708 GCA_024364735.1 Boesenbergia rotunda | reverse complement strand
CTATAGGTCTAGTTTAGTTCCATCAGTGGGTTTTGCTCAAAACCCACTGATGGACCCCCATATCTGGATTTCTGAAAACCATTATCAATAGTTAGGGATGAGGTTGGAGAAAGTATTTTAGGTGTCCATAACCTCAAATTATATTTTTTCCAAAGCTATAGGTCTAGTTTAGTTCCATCAGTGGGTTTTGCTCAAAACCCACTGATGGACATATCTGGATTTCTGAAACCCCTACATAAATAGTTAGGGATGAGGTTGGAGAAAGTATTTTAGGTGTCCATAACCTCAAATTAATATTTTTAGTATTTTAGGTGTCCATAACCTCAAATTTATATTTTTTCCAAAGCTATAGGTCTAGTTTAGTTCCATCAGTGGGTTTTGCTCAAAACCCACTGATGGACCTCCCATATCTGGATTTCTGAAAAACCATTATCAATAGTTAGGGATGAGGTTGGAGAAAGTATTTTAGGTGTCCATAACCTCAAATTTATATTTTTTCCAAAGCTATAGGTCTAGTTTAGTTCCATCAGTGGGTTTTGCTCAAAACCCACTGATGGACCTCCCATATCTGGATTTCTGAAAAACCATTATCAATAGTTAGGGATGAGGTTGGAGAAAGTATTTTAGGTGTCCATAACCTCAAATTAATATTTTTAGTATTTTAGGTGTCCATAACCTCAAATTTATATTTTTTCCAAAGCTATAGGTGTAGTTTAGTTCCATCAGTGGGTTTTGCTCAAAACCCACTGATGGACCTCCCATATCTGGATTTCTGAAAAACCATTATCAATAGTTAGGGATGAGGTTGGAGAAAGTATTTTAGGTGTCCATAACCTCAAATTTATATTTTTTCCAAAGCTATAGGTCTAGTTTAGTTCCATCAGTGGGTTTTGCTCAAAACCCACTGATGGACCTCCCATATCTGGATTTTTGAAAACCCATTATCAATAGTTAGGGATGAGGTTGGAGAAAGTATTTTAGGTGTCCATAACCTCAAATTTATATTTTTTCCAAAGCTATAGGTGTAGTTTAGTTCCATCAGTGGGTTTTGCTCAAAATCCACTGATGGACCTCCCATATCTGGATTTCCGAAAAACCATTATCAGTAGTTAGGGTTGAGGTTGGAGAAAGTATTTTAGGTGTCCAATCCTCAAATTATTATAAGTACCATTGCAGTTGGTGTTGTTTAGGTATAACACTTCAGGCCCACGGTGGGCCTGAAATAAATATATTGGGGCCTGAAATAGCTTCATTTCAGTCCCAACTCGGGCCTGAAATAAATGTATTTCAGGCCCAACTTGGGCCTGAAATTAATATATTTCAGGCCCAGTGTGGGCCTGAATTAACTGATTTCAGGCCCAGCTTGGGCCTGAAATACATTTATTTCAGGCCCAACGTGGCCATGAAATCATTTGACCCCATCCACCATCTTTAAATTTGATTTATATAAAATATATTGATGTTTAAATTATATAATGATTTTTAGAATAATATTCTATATTTACCTACAAGAAGTGACAGAGTCATTTGGCACACAACAGTGCAGCAACTGGCACACAACAGTGCATTATCAGTTATTATATCTGACCGTATCACTTGGCACACAACAGTGCAACATCTGGATATGAATAAACATCACTCAATTGTTTTATTTTTGTTGACAATATATTATATAGAATAACAACATCTACATAATCATAACAACATCCACATAATGAGATTTTTCCATACAAATGCAGGTCAATCGACAGCAATGAATTTTTACATCACCGATACAGCATTCACATTATCTCAAGTTTTACAAAACATGTCCCTCATAATATTAACTGTCAGCTCAAATTTGATTTTACTCATGTCTCCTTGTTTGAAATCCATCTTCTCATCGTATAGGAGATATCGAACATATTGCATGACAAAGAAGGCACAGTCCACGCTGAAATTAACAAACACTTTTTTAGAATTCTAATTAAGTCGGTTTATAAAATACTTTCTTATTTTAAAAACTTTTTAACCTCTTCCTCATTTAGTTACCTATGTTCTTGTTGGGGACATTTTTGTCTGACGGAGGGCCATTTGTCCAAGGGATGATGACTTTGTAGATACGGATGAATAGTCGTAAGTTCCTCGCGAGTATATTGTTTAAGTTCTTTTACCTGTCAAACATATCATGAATTTATTAATCACCATCAATGACATTTTAGACAAAATGATGACCATATATAAGAATAAAGGAAGGTAGCTCACCGCTGTGTCAAATTTATGCTTATATTTACGGCCACTAGCAAGAGAATTAAAATGATTGAAAGTCATGGATTCTGTATCCACCGCCAACAAGTGAAAGTGTGTATTATCACTGCACAAAGGGATTAAAATAAATCTAAACCCTTGTTCTAGCATATCAGTCTTCATCACTTGTTGCAGGGAAATCTTTCTTGACGATCTGATTGATGTCTAAAATATGCATTCACAAAATTAATAATACTCATATCATAATATTAGGTCTTCTACAATATATCTGTTTAATTAATATACATCACTTACTGTGAAGAAGGTTGAACAATATATTGACTTGTTGTATGACCTATCACATGCGGATGCTCCCCTAAATAAAATTTTACAAAAGGCATCAATGACCTCGCCTTTTGTAAAAACCTCTCCATTGAGGATTTGTAAGAATGAATGCAAATTCAAAGCAACGGGTGCATCCTCCCAGATAAATTCATTTGCCAACCTGCCATGTAAATTGATAGGATTATATATTACATAAGAATATATATTAACTAAACTAAACTATAATATTTTGTAACTTAATTTAGATTTTCCAATCTATTTATCAGGTAGGTCACTTCTTTATCTTGATTTTTCTTCTTTGTATTCATAAAATGTTTCTTCACAAACTACATCGATAAAATTTATTTAGACCAAACTAATTATTGACCAAATTCAATACAATTGACGTATTTTAAATGAAATTAACACACTTACATCAATGCCTTATTGCCTCATTTTGTATAGTTCGGAGGTTCTTCTTGTTTCCTCCTCTATGTCTTCTTCAGACATGACTTCCATTACATTAATATTTTCTCTTGCTTCATCCATATCCTCCTCACTAAGTTTCCTTTTTCCCTTGTCCATGGCATTTGATATTTGTTTCCTGTCCCGCTTCCCCTTAGGTAAAAGTTGGTGCCATACTGGACTGTTAATTGGAGTATCCCTGTAATCATACCGAGTTCGGTCACATCCTCTCCTAGGTGTACAAGATACTGGATCAGAGAGAGGATCGACTACAGGATAGCTTTCTTGACCGTCCATGCCTTTTTTTCAATAATTGAAAGTAATTCCTTAACCCTTTCATTCAAACATATATTCTCCTCTGTTAGCTCCTTGATTCGGTTGTCCTTAAGAATGCATTCAAGACATAGCCTAACATCTCCTTCTGATGTCTCCATTGGCCGTGGTATGTCATCACCGATATCAAGGTTCTCAAACAATGTGTTTTCATGTAGATTAGGAATTAATTCAACAATAACCTGTCAATTACAAAATACACAAATGTTACTACCTCTATATCTAACTCAGATAGATCACATTTAAGAATAATTACCTCTTCGGACGAGAGTCGGTCGACAAGGCCCCTCACCCTACTAATATGCGAAGGAATATTCCTCCACTTATTTATTCGGGGTCCTTCAACATTGAATGGTTTTTGAATTGGTACATGCTCCAAAAACCATACCTACACAAAGTTTTCCAGCCAAATACATTAATGACATCAAAATATTATAAAATTTAACAAGATAATTCTACTCACTGCCAAAAGTCCTGCAAATCCCTTTAGGTAAGGGAGGTTGGTGGTGCTCTAGTTTCCCTGAGTTGATGAAAATAAGTCCCCAATCTTAGGTAATTGTGGAGACAAAAATTGATGGATAGCTTCTACCCAGTTGAATCTACCTAGATTGTCATAATCATCTACTATATCTACAAGACCTAGAGGAACCTTATATGTACTAGACGAAAATAAAATACAAACAAATATATACAAAATATAAAATTTACACACTAATAACACATCATCCTCTGATTCAACACTTTTAAAAAAATGTTTAAGTAACTCCTCAAGTCTTGTTCTTGTAGGTTGTTTTTCTTTTAAGAAGTAAGTACGATAGAGGCCACCCGATGCTTTAGTTGAATTAATAGGGACCGAAACACCACGGTCCACTATACCCAGTATCAAAGCAACATCTCGTCTGGAGAACGCAACCGGTACACCTGAAATAATTACAATATTTAGTTATCATCAAGAATATAGGCTTGAAATTATTTCACGTCGGGCCTGAAATGAATACATTTCAGGCCCGAGGTGGGCCTGAAATGTATTCATTTCAGGCCTACCGAGGGCTTGAACTAAATTAACTTCAGGCCCTCGGTAGGCCTGAAATGATTTTATTTCAGGCCTACCGAGGGCCTGAAGTCAATTTCACTTCAGGCCCTCAGTAGCCCTGAAATGAAATGATTAAACTTTATCAAAAACTAATCATTTCAGACCATCTATATTACTGTCTTATCTTACTATAGATACTATAGATATTGTCTACAATTCATAAGTAAAACTATTACCTGAGAATTTAAAAACTTGCGAGGTTGAATCCCAACTTTCAAATATATTAACCAAAATTCAACGGATATGCTGCAATTCTTGTATGTCCAAGAAAAAACTGAAAGACGACCCTTTGATCTTCGCAATGTGTCGATCATTTAAAATTTCAAATGCTTCAAAAAATTGTTTAAAGTGGTCTAAAACACTGCACCAACGTAATTTTTGTCCAAAGTCATCTGAATCCTACAATTTATATACAGTACAAATTTATTCAGCAAAATAATTTTAAACATGTTGACAAACTATGCTGGTTTGACCTAAGCATATCGCTAACATACCTTGGTGGATAATGCCAACGAAGAAGACGCTGAACCACCCACAGACCTTTTTCATGACATTATCAAATAAATCAAACGTGCAGAAACCTTAACCCCTTGGTGTATTATGCCGATCAGTCTGGACTTCAACGTTAACACTAAAACCCACCTCAGGATCACACAGAAACGCTTTCGAGAATTGCCTAGGTTTTGGTTGTCCGTAGGGATTCGGGGGATGAGCTCGCGACTATATCACAGCTAGGGCACGCACAATGTCCTCCACCTTCAAACCTTCCATTTACATTGCTGCGCTGAGAGAGAATGGAGAAAAATTCGACTGCTACCCATCCGAACCATAAATTAATATTTTATTGATAAAGTGGTTCGGTTGTCTCGAAAATGTGTTTGATAAAGTCATTCTTTGGCGGGAGGGGTATAAAAATAACTTCACTATATGGGATGCGCCCTTTGGTATAATAGAAACCATGGTACTCCTTTCGATAATTATGAATTATTGGATACGTCCTTTGATAAATTGCCGTTATTGCTTGCATTCATTCTATAAGGAGATAGGATTGTTATTGTTACCTCCTCATCTTTGTACTATTTGAATATTTAATGGATTACTCAATGAAAGCAATCAAGGATTGTGTGCTTTAAAGTAATAGTTGATGGACTACTAACCATGTAAAATATATATATATATATATATATATATATATATATATATATATATATATATATATATATATATATATATATATATATATTCTTGTATTTTGTTTCTTTATTTTTGCAACACTTTGATTTACACTTAAAATAAGAGATTTCAACAAAAGATATTAACACCCTCCCTCCCTCGTCTCCTACGATCCTACGTACTAGCATGGTGGAAAGTGATCTTGATTTACTTAAATTAGTTTTATTAGATTACAATATCATGGATTTTTTATCCTCAATCCTCTTTATACTGGTTGTGATTTGTTGTAGCAAAACCTATTAGAAGATTTTATTAATTACCTTTTCAATTGCTTTCTTGTCAATGACCAATATGCAATTATAAAGGTCACACAGAAGCGTAATGTACCAAGTCTCTATTTGGAATAATAACTGGACTGTGAACAAGTGTGTTGTTTGAATCGAGATTGCTTATCAAATAAGAGAATGACATGATTTTTTATTAAGAATACTTGGAAAGAAATTTGACTTCTCATCATGAGTTTTTATGATATACAAAAAGCAAATGGCAGCATACTGTATGAATCCTGATCACTTTTCAAATACAATATCGTCATGATTTTGTATTAAATAATTGTTATATTTGAATGAAATTTGACGTTTCATCATGATGTATGATGCATCTTTTCCATGCATAATTGTGGTTTCATTAAATGTCCGATAAATGTAAAGTATTACATTGTTTCATTCGTGTGGTGTAGATCTAGTAAACTGTCGAGTCATAAATTATTCTTCCCTTCTGCTCTTCTTTCATGTACAAGTTGTCAATTTATGGTCTCAAAGTTATCGAGTGCCTTGGTTCATATTGTCGTATGTATCGTCGACTTGCAAAGTCTGGGAATGATGATTAACGTTAGGATACCGTAAAATTCAATCTCACTTTTGCCTATAATTTCTAAATACTTGACTGAATTATATTTTTTTTCCAAATTATAGCATAATGTCTGACAGAAAAATAATTATCCTATAGATGATAAAAGAAATTGAGAAAAAAACAATTAAATAAATATTTATATAGACTATAAATCCTAAATCAAATAAAAAAAATCTTAATATATTAATTACAATTTCTAACTTGTAAAATAAAATAAAATTCTAAAAGAAAAAAAAATTCTTAACTAACTCACAATCCTAAAAATTCTAAACGGACTCAAAATTTAAAAATAAGATAAAAATTATGAAAATACCCTACGGATCAAAAATATCTTAGATAAAAAAAAAATAATCAATAATAATAATAATAATAATAATCTTTAGATCCTCTACACCATTGGTCTTGGGCTGAAAAAAATTCGTCCTCGAATTCAAAGTAATATCATGTAGTAACACAGGAGGAAGATCATTTGATACCGAATCAACAAAATATACTAGCAACTGCTGAACTTTGGAAATCCTCATCGATTCACCGACGAGCATGACATTACGACATCACTCTTGTCAAAGCCATCACCACCAAGATGTATGTCCCCAGATGTTGAGAGCACATTAAAAACACCAACTCTAACTTCAAAAACTAAAACATCAATATCCCCATAAAATAGACTGACGGTAACATACAAGGTGTTGCTACCACGAGGCTCTAATTGAATGTTACTTCAAGAACCAACTCTAGTTGAATGTTACTCAACACCAAACCTATACTATTTCTTCAGACTTAATATGACTAAAGGTTTAACAGTTTCAACTAGATCATAGAAACACTACACTGTTAAAACTCCTAAATTTTATGTTGACATATTTGCTTGGTTGCAATGAATAGCACTCTCCATAAACAGTTCTCTTGATCAGATTTTGTTATACATGTGTAGAACTCTAAAATTTGTAATGGTCCATCCTCTTTCAGGTCACGAAACAATTTTTTGATTTGGTAAATAATTTCTTGCAAAACGATAGAGATAAATGGACAAGAAGGCTAAGAATTTGTACATACAAGGTACAAGATGTGCTCTTAAATTACTGAGCAATTTTTTTATCATGTAGCTAGGTATATTATGCAAGTGCAACTAAATTTTTCTCAAACAGTTTCTTAAAAAAATAAGCAGATATAATCTTTCTCATACTCCCCATCATGCAAGAAGACTTCAAGCAAAAATAAAATATGATATAATTTCATTTAAGTATAGATGAAAGTGGGATAAAGGTTTGATTGGTGCTGCCCCCATCATGCAAAATCAAATATATCCTTGTAACCAGTCTTCATCTCCATAGTCATAGCCTTCGTCACTATCTCCCATGTCATCGTCATAATTATCAGAAGGATTATCTGTATGATCATCCTTCTTGTCAAGAGTTTTAAAAGTACATGGCCATCTGAATTCATCATCTTCCTGTAATAACGTTATCAAAGATTCAGTTTAAGGATTGATTAGTGAGAAAAACAAAGTAAATGACAATCAAAACAAATGATATCAATTAAAATATAAAATAAAGCTGAGAGAACCTTAGGAAAGACAAAGGAGGCTACATGCTTTTTATTAAGGCTAACATCTCAACGTTCAAACTATAAGTGAACATATTCGTTAAAGATTGGAAAAACAATTAAAACTTGGAACTAACACAGCTTGAGGATGATCATGAGAAACAACTAAAAGTAAAATCGTGATCTGCATATATGAATACATAAACCTTATTAAATTGGCCTGAATATTAAGATTGTGCAATAAAAATGGCAAGCGGTCCGGAGGAATAAGAACCCCTTATTATAATCACTTATGGCATGTGTGTCCAATGGAAGAAGTTCAATTAATTTGATTTAATCAAACAATTTAAACAGCACAAATAATGGCAAGAATGAAACTACACATACCTCATCAGAGTCAAATTCAAGGTTTATGAACTGTAAAACAAAAGAACAAAAAAAAAAATCACATAAGAAAAGTATATGCAATAAACCCCCACTACTTATTAGAGGCCCTAAAAACAGATTAAGCCAAAGAAATCTCATAAAAGAATCAATCTCAGGACAGAAACTAACATGGTATTTATCTTCATCTTCATACTTCAATGAAACAGGTTGTGGTTCATCATTCTTCCTTAACTCTTCAAGTTTGTTAATTTGCTGATCACTTATTTGCCATGCTCTAAGTTGTTCCTGTTCTGAAGGTACCTGTAAAAGAACCATAGTAAGTGGTATGTGGACATGCAGAACAGCTACAAAATGTTAGTGAAAGTACCAAACCTTAACAAGCCATGGTAAGAAACATCCACCATCAATGTGGACATGCCCTTTAATACATTGACATTCAGACAACGTATACTGCAGACAACAATAACACTTCCTGTCGTAGAAGAAATAAATCCAAGAAGAAAAACATTCCGGCAACCACACTTATAGCATTGATGAGTCTCTCCTCGTTGACTGTCCTTGGGAAGCCAAACTTCCGTGTGATTTGCTTGCACCTAAAATGAATTAATATACAAAAAGCCCATGAACCAGAAATGCAATATTCTGTAATGGCATCCCATTCTACAATGGCAGCTCTACCAAAATAAATAATTGCAGTTTCTCAACCATCAACCAAATGGAAGTTGTATAAATCAACAAAATACTTTAACATATGCTTAAATGTTGCATCAAAAATGTATACCACCTTTAAATGTAGCCCAATGATTTGTAGCATAAAGCAGTATATGATACCAAGATGACTAGCGAATTATACTTCACTTATCAGGCTAGTGTTGAAATCAAACTACAGGATGTGGCAGATGAAAATGAAATAGATGACTGAACAGAAGGATTATTGTGGTAACAAACTGCTCTTTCTCCCAAATTTCACTTACATGAGGGGTCAATAAACTTAAATTTTTCTGACTGAACTGCATCATATATGTTTCCAACAAAATGAAGTATATCCTTAAAAGAGGACTATTATAATGTAGGCGGACTTAACAAATATCTGGGTCCTTGTGTTTTCCAAAAAAAAAAATATTCAAATAAATAGTTATTTTGAATATAATTTTAGAGGAGTTGAGAATAAAGATACATAAAGAGAATAAAATAAATAGAAAATTGCAGTCAGTAACAATTTGGTAACTTTTACTATGTTTTTCAGTTATCCGAGAAATATGAAAAGAAATATTCGCAATAATATCCGAGCTACTACCAGATGATTCACGATATGAGAACTCCCTGTGTTCCCCTGCAACCGACAAAATGACTTCCAGCACGTCGGAATGTTGCACCTAACGACATACTCCGGATTATTAGCATTGTATTTGCTATTTATTTTTCCTAACTTAAACGGATTGTCATACATTAAAAATGGGGAGATTGTTGGAACAATCTATGGTCCGGAGTGACCATGAATTTTGATGTTTGGGCAAAGGATTTAAGTTAGATTCACCCTTGTATTTGATATGTGTATGTAAGTATGCAGGTTTGCAAAATATACATAGGCTTAGTTGGACGGCTTCGGATCCGATGAAGGATGACATGAGAAGATAAGTCATGGGTTTGTATGCATCCGAAGGACTGTAGACAAAGCAGGAACGATGAGCCGAGGGAAGCGCACTTCGAGGCATACACGAAGGATGACATGAGGATGAGTCGCTGGCTCGTATGCATCCGAGGAACGAGAGCCAAAGTCGAAGAAGGCTTGAAGGCAACAGGTCGAGGCTACTAGATGAAGAGTCAGCTGAGTCGTGAGGGTCCTAGTGCTAAGAGAATTGTACTCGGGAAGGAAAACCCTAGGTTTAGGGTTTGGGCAATCGACTGATGCTTGGATTAGTCGACTGGTAGTCGGCACAGAAAGATCAGTTGACTGATCTTCTATGCAATCGACTAGTGTCGGCTAGGAATTCGAACGTTTGGTTGTAACGCTCGGATGCGGTTGGAACCAATCGACTGGTGTTGGCACCAATCGACTGGTAACGGCTAATTCAACCACAAGCTCTATTTAAGGGAGCTCGGTTTGGCTGGCTAGGTTTGACGAAATAGGCTTGGGTAAAGCTTATTAGTAGTCTGCTAAGCTCAGGTGTGTGTGCAAGTGTTGTGGCGAGGTTTCTCCACCCACAAGAAGCTACACGAGCTAGCTGGAGGTCTTCCGGCGACTAATCCACCGACGGATAGGGATCATCCACCTTACGAACAGCCGTGGAGTAGGAGTCTTATCTCCGAACCACGTAAACGGTTTGTGTTTCTTAGTTGTTAGTTTTAGTTTGTTTGATATTCCGCTTGCGCAACTAACAACGTGTAGGAAGAAACCGATGAAATGTGAGCGACCGTCTATTTACCTCCCACTAGCCGGTCCATCGATCCCCAACAAATGGTATCAGAGCCGAGGTCGCTCGTCTACGGACTAACCGACGGGAGAGAAAAAGGCTAGAGGAAATGACACTTGAAGAACGCTTAGGGGACGACATCAACATTCCACCTCCCTACGATCACGAGAGTTTCGATTATCAGAGGTTGTGAACAAAGACGTGGTTCAACATGGATTGGGATCTAATGATCGTCATTGAAGAACTATTTGAAGCCCCGAAAGATCAACACGGGAAAAAGCTCAAACCAAGATATTGGACCAAGGAGAAACAAACACAATCAAAGGCAAATGAGAAGGTAATCTTAATATTACTTAATATTTTGCCTAATGATATAATTAGTGGTGTAAGTAAATACAAAAATACTCATGAGCTATGGAGCAAAATAATGGTTCTTCATCAAAACCCTACACAAGCACAATAAGTAGAAGAGACCAAGGAATGGGCTTGATGATCCAAGAAGAAGAGAAGGACCAATCAGATAAGGAGAGGAGCTTGACATCCGAGGAGAAGAAAAAAGATGAAGAATCATCCACCTCCTCAAGTGAATTGGGAATTGAGGGTGAGTCATCCATATCCTCAAGTGAGGGAGAAATAGAAGTCTCCACTTCAAGGATTGAGGGGGAGGAGAGACCATCCTCAATACCGAAGCAAGAAGAAGCCTCCACCTCCACCTCTACCAAAGCAAAATTCAAAGATCACATAATTAACTTTGGGTGCAATCAAAAGGGGCAATACAAGGACAAATGTCCATTAGGTAAAAAGGAGATAAACCCTAAATTCAATTCAATTAATTTGAAAACTAACATGAGTTGTAGGGATGGGGGCAAAGAAGGAGAAGAAGCATATAAGGTGTCTCACGTGTGGTGAGCTAGGACACTACCACACCAAATGCTCAAGGAAAGAAGAATTCAAGAAATTGGAGCATTTGAGGAAGTGGGGGAAGGAGAAGAAGAGCTCACATCAAGGGGAGCTACAAGGGTAAGGGAGGTAATCCCTGTCTTTAATTTGAGATTTAATTCAAATTTAAACTCCTCAATGCATGTTAGAAATAATGAAAATTATTAACCCATGCATAATTTTGGTTTTAGGTATCATAATAAAAATAGGGTTAATATTATAAATCAAAACCTTAGAAAATTTATGTATCATGATAAACCTAGAATTTTTAGACCTAAGGACCAAGGCATTAATCTCAAGAAAGGGAGACACATGCCTAGACAAATGGGTAGGTCTAGGAATGTCCAAGGTAGACATGTCGATTCTAGGTTTAAGAATCTAGAAAGGGAAAATTAATCTTTGAGGGCAAAGCTTAAGAAATTAGAGAAAATCCTAGATAGATTTGTTGGTGCCAGAAGCACCAAATTGAACCTTGTTTTGATAAGTGGCAAAGGGTTTATGTTAAGCTGGTATGTTGTACTAATGGATTTATGGAGATTGCAGGAAAGTTCTAGGTAAGCTAGGCAAGAAGTCTTGACCTACATGATTGAACACGATGTCCTGGTAGGCGATCGGACAACGAAAACTTGGCGATTGAAGTCGAGCACGAAGACTTGGTCCGGGGGGCCGAGCAAAGGACTTTGCCGAGCGGAGATCGTGGACAGGAGTCGAGACAGGTCGAGGATGAACGTTATTGAGTTCCAAGTTCTCGGAGGCAGAGAAAAAGTCCAACCGAAGGTTCCAGGTGGCAACAGGTAAACTCTCCTGAGAGGAGTAGGTGAGGACACGCTCCCCAGTGAGAGAACAGTAAACGTCGATCCGACCTAGGGTTTCGCCGAAACCTGAAAGTCAGGACCAAGATAGCATTGGCTGTAATTCATACATGTTTTCGTGTTTGTCAAAGTGTTGTGAAAGTCGGTGTGTGTGAAAGTGTTGTGGCAAGGTTTCTCCACCCACAAGGAGCTACACGAGCTAGCCGGAGGTCTTCCGGGGACTAATCCACTGACGAATAGGGATTGTCCACCTTACGGACAACCGTGGAGTAGGAACTTTATATCCGAACCACGTAAACGGTTTGTGTTTTTTAGTTGTTAGTTTGTTTTGTATTCCGCTTGCGCAACTAACAACGTGTAGGAAGAAACCCATGAAACGTGAGTGACCGTCTATTCACCCCTTCTAGCCGGTCCATTGATCCCCAACAATTATATCCTTTGGGGACTTCTAACTTTAAAACTAGTTGTATCGCATGTTTATAACTTCAAAAATATACCAAAAAAATTATAATTTATGGGGTGTAAGTTGATTTCTAAATTTACTTGTACAATAAAATGAAATTATAGTGTAAAATGGAGATTTCTAAAGTTTAGGGTGGTCCTGAAAAATGGAGCAAATAGGGGCAAAATAAATTTCACAAAATATCTCACTTTTTTTTTATAATGTAAGATTTGTCATTTTTATTATCTTGGGGGATACAAAAATTTTTGATATACCACATATATCATACCGACATATATTGAATATATCGATCTTAACTATATATCAAAATTTTCAATATAATATTATATAGTATCGAACTTTTCGATATCGATATGAGATTTTATACCGAACATATTCTCTTATAAATTATCTATTTTCTAGTTAGAGCCTAAAACTCTCATATAAATTATTGTTTTATTTTTTCTACTTATTTCATTGAGATTATTTGTTCTCTAATTAGTGTGCATGCGCAATTGAGCAAATTCAATTTTTTTTTTTCTTTTATAATTTCAATATAGACGATATTGTATTGATAGTGTATCAAAATTTTGGTATACTAAATTTTAGGTATGGTATTGATATATATATATATATATATATATATATATATATATATATATATATATATTTCTTATACCAAAATTTTCACTATGAAAATTTTAGTATACCAAACCAACCCTAATCTTAACTTCTATATTAAAATAGTGATCCTACATATAGAACTAGCATGACTCCACTTAAGATTCAGTTTCTTCTATGCATTACATGTGACGTGCATGAATCTTAAATGAGTTCACGGTATATTTTTTGTATCTATTGAGTTAGATTCTTGTTAATTGGGGATTTAGCCTTAGTAGCCTACATAATGACTCAGTTGATAGGGATAGATAGGACATGTTTCTCATTCATATCCTAAGCCTATGATTTTCTATAATACCTAGAAAATCTCAAGTTAAATTAAGAGGGTTGCTTTTTTCCATAAACTTGCACGATGAAAAAATTAACTGCATGTTGTTTGTTCTTGTTAGCACTTTGTGGATGAATGTGAATTGGAGGTCTTCTTTGTTGTATGGGTTTTCCTAATTATCACCTATATGAAGCTAATTTGTGTAGTTTCCATATATTTAGGTTGAAATGACATGCAAATGGTTGAAATTTATAGGATTTATGTTGACATTTGTTTCTTTTACTGAATGTTGAAATTCTATCAGGTTTTGCAAGCTAGCAGTGTCTGGTCCTCTCTCAACCATCTCAGATCAACTTTCTTAATGGAATGATTTAGTTCTTTTATCTTTTAAGCAACATATACTGTTCTTTCCTATATCTTTTCAGTCACTAATCATATGTTCTTCGAACTGCGAAGACAAGAATCAAAAGAACGCTGATAATTATTCAAGATTCAAATCATCTTCTGTGCTTAAAGAGCTAAAGGAGAAATCCAGACGGAACAAGGTTACATGTCATTTGCAAGTTATGACTCCACAGTGCATGTACTGAAGAAAGTAAATTTAGATTACTAAAATATAGAAATATTGAAAAAAAACATACTTCTCACATTTCCAATAGTTTCTAAATTAAAAAAAAACATCAGGACATAACTTATCCTCTCATTCGACTGATTTAGAACAAACTATCATTGATAGGATGAGTCATTTGTCATAGATAATTTTATTGAAAAATACACTATAAGAAATACTAAATTTACCGAAGGAATTATCGACGAAAAATTTATTCCGCCGGTAAATACCGACAGAATTGATATTTCATTGGCAAATACCGACATAATAAATTTTCCGTCGATATATTTAGGTGTGGGTTTCATTTTCCGTCGGCAATTGGTGAAATTACCGACGGAGAATATTTTCCGTCGAAATATTTAGGCATTCATTTAAAAAAATGTGTGTTTTGATAATTTAGGGAATTACCGATGGAAGAGGTCGTTCCGTCGGTAACTACCGACAGAACGGGTGTTCCGTCGGTGATTACTGACGGAACTCCCCGCGCCGTCAGTAATAGCCTCCAAATATAAGGGTTTGGTGCCGAAAATTTAGGGTTTGGTGCCGTTTTTTGCCACGTGGGTGATATTGCCTACGGAATCACCATTCCGTCAGCAATTACCGACGGAAGATCGATTCCGTCGGTGGCTACCGACGGAATCCATATTCCGTCGGTAAGCGTGGATAAATTAGGGCACGGGGCTTTTCTTTTTTCCCCACGCATGGTCTCTGGGCGATTCTCCTTCTCTAGGTGATTCTCGGCGCGGGCGGTCTCCTCCCCTCCCCAGTACGTATTTCTCTCTTCTTCGTCTCCTCGACGTCGGCGTCGGCTGCGTCGGCATGTCTCTGCCAGTTGAAAAAGATTACGTCCAATCACTCCGATCAATCGATGATTAAGTCGGTCATCATGTTAGCGCAGGAGTTAATCATCACCAATTGTAGGTACCTAGCGAGTAAAATGTTGACGATAGGTGATCAGCGGGGTAGTTCAGCTACATCTGATCTGATGTCAATGATGATTGAACACACAACCCCAATAGATAATTTGGGCAACGGCTTCTACACCCTCCGGGTTTTATTCAGGAGTTCTTCATGGATGGGAATGATAGAAATGTGGAACTAGTTTTGAAGGATTTGTTTGAGAAACTAAAGCAGAGTGTTGTTAGAATTTCGGCATTTGGGGATTTTCAAGAGCCGATGAGAGTGTTGTTATGCTTACTGAAATTCCCTAGCAGTGCCACAACTTTGGTGAATCATCTACTATGGCTACCTAAAGAGACTAATTTGCCTATTGGTGAAGGGAGGGCAATTGAAATCGAAAGCATTTTAGGAGCTTTTCTCAATGTTAGTGCATTGCTTGATATTGAGGAGTTTAAGAGTACACCGGATGTTGGGTTTGTGAAATTTCTGATTGCTACTAAGAAAGCATTGCCATTTTCTCTTTCCTTCACAATTATATATATATGTTAGTTAGAAATATGAATATTATGTGACATTTAGATTTTTATGAGATGCTGATTCCATGCCTTTTATTTTTTCTTTTCTTTTTTTTGCATATTTGAAATAGTTATACTTTTGAATTTTAGTCATGATCCTTGCATGCAAATGAATGCTAATATCACCTAAGTTGGTTCATTAGTTGATTTTATTAAAGAATTAAATTCATAACATGATTCATGTGGTTTGAAAATTAGTTTAGTTTGGGTTTATAATTTGAATGAATTCCCCTACCCATTTTTTTTTGTTTAAATGCTTTAAATTCACTACATATGTTTGCTACTTTTTCTTTCATTCCTTTATCTTTGCATTTGTGTTCTGAATTTATTGGAAATAAAGCATTTGAGATAGACCAATATGTTTGTCTTCTATATTTAGTTGCAGTTGTGGTGTATGCCATATTTTGAAAATCATTAAATATTATACAATTCAAAATTGTTTCTTTGCTATTAAAATATTTAATGCAGGTGTTAGCATTATATTTTATTATTTTGTGATCTCGCTTGATAGTTTTAGAGCATTTTCACTTTTCTAGATCCAAAAGTTGTCTGTACTCTTTTGTTCTTGCAAACTTTTCATTCAAAAATTGCTATGATAAGTTCAGTGTTGTTTGAAGTATTTTCTGGTATTGATCTTGACAATTGACCAAGTATTTAACTATCATCAATAACTAATTTTCTTGTTTAAATTTTGATTTTTAAATAAATAAATTATTTCATTTTTAATGAGATCTATCCAAAAATTACAATGAATAATGTTTCAAAGGATTGTCTAATCGTCGGCTAGCTGATCTAAACTCATCCTCAGAAAGAATCGAAACAACTATGAATATTCCGTTGGCAAATACCGACAGAATAAATTTTCCGTCGGTATATTTAGGCGTGGGGTTTCATTTTCCATCGGCAATTGGTGAAATTACTGACAGAATTATAATTCCATCGGTACTTACCGACGGAGAATATTATCCGTCGAAATATTTAGGGATTCATTTAAAAAAACTCGTGTTTTGATAATTTAGGGAATTAACGAGGGAAGAGTCGTTCCGTCGGTAACTACCGACAGAACGGGTGTTTCGTTGGCGATTACCGATGGAAGTCCCCGTTCCGTCGGTAATAGACTCCAAATATAAGGGTTTGGCGCCGAAAATTTAGGGTTTGGCACCGTTTTTTGCCACGTGGGTCATATTGCCAACGGAATCACCATTCCGTCGGTGATTACCGACGGAAGATCAATTCCGTCGGGTAAGCGTGGATAAATTAGGGCACGGGGCTATTGTTTTTTCCCCACGCGCAGTCGCTCGGCGATTCTCCTTCTCTCGGCGATTCTCGGCGCGCGCGGTCTCCTCCCCTCCCCATTATGTATTTCTAACTTATTCGACTCCTCGGCGCTGGTGTCGGCGGCGTCTGCATGTCTCCAGCGGTTAAGAAAGATTGCGTCCAATGACTCCGATCAATCGATGATTAAGTTGGCCATCACGTTCGCGCAGGAGTTAATCATCACCAATTGTAGGTACCTTGCAAGTAAAATGTTGACGATAGGTGATCAGCGAGGTGGTTCAGCTACATCTAATCTGATGTCAATGATGATTGAACACACAACCCCAATAGATAAATTGGGCAACGGCTTCTACACCCCTCCGGGTTTCATTCAGGAATTCTTTATGGATGGGAATGATAGAAATGTGGAACTGGTTTTGAATGATTTGTTTGAGAAACTAAAGCAGAGTGTCGTTAGTATTTCGGCATTAGGGGATTTTCAAGAGTCGATGAGAGTGTTGTTGTGCTTACTGAAATTCCCTAGCGGTGCCACAACTTTGGTGAATCATCTACTATGGCTACCTAAGGAGACTAATTTGCCTATTGGTGAAGTGAGGGCAATTGAAATTGAAAGAATTTTAGGAGCATTTCCCTATGTGAGTACATTGCCTGATATTGAGGAGTTTAAGACTACACCAGATGTTGGGTTTGTGAAATTTCTGATTGCTACTAAGAAAGCATTGACTTTTTCTCTTTCCTTCACAATTATATATATGTTAGTTAGACAATATGAATATTATGTGACATTTAGATTTTTATGAGATGTTGATTCCATGCCTTTCATTTTTTCTTTTCTTTTTTTTGGATATTTGAAATAGTTTTACTTTTGCATTTTTGTAATGATCCTTGCATCTAAATGAATGCTAATATCACCTAAGCTGGTTCATCAGTTGATTTTATTAAAGAATTAAATTCATAACACAATTCATGTGGTTTGAAATTTAGTTTAGTTTGGGTTTATAATTTGAATGAATGCCCCTACCCATTTTTTTTTTGTTTAAATGCTTTAAATTCACTACATATGTTTGTTACTTTTTCTTTCATTCCTTTATCTTTGCATTTGTGTTCTAAATTTATTGGAAATAAAGCATTTGAGATAGACCAGTATGTTTGTCTTCTATATTTAGTTGCAGTTGTGGTGTATGCCATGTTTTGAAATCATTGCATATTATACAATCCAAAATTGTTTCTTTGCTATTGAAATATTTAATGCAGGTGTTAGAATTATATTTTATTATTTTGTGATCTCGCTTGATAATTTTAGAGCATTTTCACTTTTCTAGCTCCAAAAGTTGTCTGTACTCTTTTGTTCTTGCAAACTTTTCATTCAAAAATTGCTATGATAAGTTCAATGTTGTTTGAAATATTTTCTGGTATTGTTCTTGACAATTGACCAAGTGTTTAACTATCATCAGTAACTAATTTTCTTGTTTAAATTTTAATTTTTATAGTTAAATACATTATTTCATTTTTAATGAGATCTATCCAAAAATTACAGAGAACAATGTTTCGAAGGATTGTCTAATCGTCGACTAGTTGATCTAAACTCATCCTCAGAAAGAATCGAAACAACTATGAATATTCCGATGGCAAATACCGACAGAATAAATTTTCCGTCGGTATATTTAGGTGTGGGATTTCATTTTCCGTCGGCAATTGGTGAAATTACCGACGGACAATATTTTCCGTCGAAATATTTAGGGATTCATTTAAAAAAATGCGTGTTTTCATAATTTAGGGAATTACTGAGGGAATGGGACGTTCCGTCGGTAACTACCGACAGAACTGGTGTTTCGTTGGCGATTACCGACGGAACTCCCCGTTCCGTCGGTAATAGCCTCCAAATATAAGGGTTTGGTGCTGAAAATTTAGGGTTTGGCGCCGTTTTTTGCCACGTGAGTGATATTGCCAACGGAATCACCATTCCGTCGGTGATTACCGCCGGAAGATTGATTCCATCGGTGGGTACCGACGAAATCTATATTTCGTCGGTAAGCGTGGATAAATTAGGGCACGGGGCATTTCTTTTTTCACCACGCGTGGTCTCTCGGCGATTCTCCTTCTCTCGGCGATTCTCGGCCCGCGCGGTCTCCTCCCCTCCCAAATACTTATTTCACTATTCTTCGTCTCCTCGGCGCCGACATGTTTCTAGCGGTTGAGAAAGATTGCGCCCAATGACTCCGATCAATCGATGATTAAGTCGGCCATCACGTTCGCGCAGGAGTTAATCATCACCAATTGTATGTACCTTGCGAGTAAAATGTTGACCATAGGTGATCAGCGGGGTGGTTCTGCTACTTCTAATCTGATGTCAATGATGCTTGAACACACAACCCCAATAGATAATTTGGGCAACGGCTTCTACTCCCCTCCAGGTTTCATTCAGGAGTTCTCCATAGATGAGAATAATAGAAATGTGGAACTAGTTTTGACGGATTTGTTTGAGAAACTAAAGCAGAGTGTCGTTAGAATTTTGGCATTAGGGGATTTTTCAAGAGCCGATGAGAGTGTTGTTGTGCTTACTGAAATTCCCTAGCGGTGCCACAACTTTGGTGAATCATCTACTATGGCTACCTAAAGAGACTAATTTGCCTATTGGTGAAGTGAGGGCAATTGAAATTGAAAGCATTTTAGGAGCCTTTCTCAATGTTAGTGCTTTGCCTGATATTGAGGAGTTTAAGAGTACACTGGATGTTGGGTTTGTGAAATTTCTGATTGCTACTAAGAAAGCATTGACTTTTTCTCTTTCCTTCACAATTATATATATGTTAGTCAGACAATATGAATATTATGTGACATTTATATTTTTATGAGTTGCTTATTCCATGCCTTTTATTTTTTTTCTGGATATTTGAAATAGTTTTACTTTTGCATTTTAGTCATGATCCTTGCATTCAAATGAATGCTAATATCACCTAAGTTGGTTAATCAGTTGATTTTATTAAAGAATTAAATTCATAACATAATTCATGTGGTTTGAAATTTAGATTAGTTTGGGTTTATAATTTGAAAGAATGCCCTTACCCTTTTTTTTTGTTTAAATGCTTTAAATTCACTACATATGTTTGTTATTTTTCCTTTCATTCCTTTATCTTTGCATTTGTGTTCTGAATTTATTGGAAATAAAGCATTTTAGATAGACCAGTATGTTTGTCTTCTATATTTAGTTGCAGTTGTGGTGTATGCCATGTTTTGATATTCATTGCATATTATACAATCCAAAATTGTTTCTTTGCTATTGAAATATTTTATGCAGGTGTTAGCATTATACTTTATTATTTTGTGATCTCGCTTGATAGTTTTAGAGCATTTTCACTTTTCTAGCTCCAAAAGTTGTTTGTACTCTTTTGTTCTTGCAAACTTTTCATTCAAAAATTGCTATGATAAGTTCAGTGTTGTTTGAAGTATTTTCTGGTATTGTTCTTGACAATTGACAAAGTGTTTAACTATCATCAATAACTAATTTTCTTGTTTAAATTTTGATTTTTATTGATAAATAAATTATTTCATTTTTAATGAGATCTATCCAAAAATTACAGAGAACAATGTTTCGAAGGATTGTCTAATCGTCGGCTAGCTGATCTAAACTCATCCTCAGAATGAATCGAGACAGCTATGAATATTCCGTTGGCAAATACCGACAGAATAAATTTTCCGTTGGTATTTGTAGGTGTGGGGTTTCATTTTCCGTCGGCAATTTGTGAAATTACCGACGGAATTATAATTCCGTCGATACTTACCAACGGAGAATATTTTCCGTCGAAATATTTAGGGATTCATTTAAAAGCGCGCATGTTTTGATAATTTAGGGAATTACCGATGGAAGAGGTCGTTCCGTCGGAAATTGATAGGTTTGCTACAGGAAACTGCATACCTATGATTGAGGAACCTGCAACACTAGAAGCTAAATGTGTTCCAATTGAGGATGCATTTTATGAGGATCCAGATGAAATTCCTACAATTAAATTAAATATTGAAGAATTCACGCACAACTTACAAAATTATATGCAAGCAAACAACATGGAGATTCAAGATGTTGACATGTCTAAGGCTTTGGTCTCTATCAGTCCAGAGGTTGCTTCAATTCCCATTTGCCCAAGCTCAAGAATGTGAGCCGCCTACGAACAGAGCATCATGTGTAAGAACTTCAAGGCTGAATTTGTCCAGAGTTATCAAAAGATAGTCTTGATTTCCATAATAAAACTTGGAAATATGAATTATTTTCATTGTAATGTTTGTAATGTTTGTTTGTTAAATCATATTGTTTATATGTTTGTTTGTGAAATATGAATGTATTGGATTATTGTGTAAAATGTATTTTGTTCCGAATTAAATAAATAAAAATTAATCAATTTTTTTTTAATTTTCGACGGAATACCGACGGAAATAGGGATCCGTCGGGAATGCATCTACGATACATCACCGACGGAACTCTGGTTTCCGTCGGTGAACTCCAACGGAAAATTGGGTTCTGTCGGTGAATTTTATTTACCGACGGATTAATATTTCCGTCGGGAATATTATTCCGACAATTTTTTTTCCGTCGTAGTTCCGTCGGAAAGGGTCATTACCGACGGAATTCCGTCGGAAATATCCGTCGGTAATAATAAATTTTTTTGTAGTGATAGTTCACTTATAGGAATAACACTTGTCAAAATTATTACAACTAAAAATCCAACATGATTATCAGTATCAATCCCATTCTACTACAAATAACAACACCCTATCCTCAACTTGAGGAGGAGGATATCAAAAATTTTGATATATCATACATATCATATCGTCATATATCAAATATATCGATATTAATTATATATCAAAATTTCAATATGATATTATACTATACTGAACTTTTCGATATCAATACCAGATTTAATATGTTTCAATATTTCAATATACACCAAATAAATTCTCTTATAAATTATTTATTTTATGACATGAAATTCTCTTATAAATTATAGTTTTGTTGTTTCTGATTGGTTCAATAGGGCAAATACAAGTTTTTTTTTACTTTTATAATTTTGATATAGACTCTCTTATAAATTATAGTTTTGTTGTTTCTGATTTGTTCAATAGGGCAAATACAAGTTTTTTTTTACTTTTATAATTTTGATATAAACGATATTGTATACTGAAATTTTGGATACAAATGGTATGTAATTTATACTTACCGAGAATCCAATAGACCAAATTTTAGATAGAGTTAGACCTTCCTCGGCTGATAGGGATAGATAGGACATTCATATCATAAAATTTATCTTTCTGCATCGATTCACAAAATTGAGACTTAAACTTTATGATTTCTGTAATACCTAAAAATCTCAAGCTAAATTACAAAGATTGCCTTTTTTTCATAACCTTGCATGACAAAGAAACTGCTTGTGGTTTGTTCTTATTAGCACTTTTCTAGATGAATGTGAATTGGCGGCCTTATATGCATGAGTTTTCCTAATTTTCACCTATACTAAACTCTAATCTGTATATATTCCGCCCCCGGGGCTATGGTGCAGCGGTAAGGTAACTAGTTGTTAACCCAGGCATTCGCGGTTCGATCCCCAGCTACGGCGTATTTTGTAGGAATTTTTCCTCCAAATGGGGCGCGAACCCTGGGACGCTGGGCTTCTAGATTGCCACCGCGAGCGCTTCCCGATTTACCCTGGTGACCGGTGGGGAAACTTCCATGGGGCCGAGCCGGTCACCCCAGATTCAATTTGTCTGCTGCCTGATTCATTATTTTTTTTAATCTGCATATATTCCGTCTATTTAAGTTGAAATGTCATGCAAATGTTTCGAATTTATATGAATTATGTTCAACATTTGTGCTTGAATTCTATCAGGTTTTGCAGGCTCAGAAGTAGGGTCTGGTCCGCCGATGATTCATCAAGATTCAGATCATCTTTCTATGCTTACGGAGAAATCGAGACTGAACAAGGTGATATGCTATTTTGCAAGTTATAACTCAGTGCAAACTGTGGAAGTAGATTTAGATTAGTGAAATATTGAAATAATAATTCTTAACTTATCCTTTCAATTGACTGATTTAGAACAACCACCATTTTGGAATACAATTTTATTGAAAAATAATTCACTGATAAGAACAGCACCTGTCAAAACTGTATCAATCTCATTCTACAGCAAATAACAACACCCTATCCTCAACATGCGTGCGACTACCAGCACGTGTGCAACTACAAACAGTGGCTAACAACCAATGTGGCTAACAACCAAAGACTACACATTTGAATGTATCATCCTGTAAAGGAAACAAATGAACTCACGGACGCACCATGAAACAGGAGATTGATCATACATGATATCTGACAGAAATTTGGTCTAGGCATTGTATCCATCCACTAGTATGTGCTTTCAAAGTAACATTTATCAATTCAATTGTTGCTAATGTTCCTGTCAAATGTCAATCGACTAGAAAGGTAAAGATTTTAAAGTGAACAATGGCATTGGGATTGGCCCGTAAAGACAGCATTCTGTCAAGGATGTTTTTATTTGCCCTAAACTGTATTCTCAATTTTTTTTTCCACCTTCAAAAATGAGCTACAACACGAATATGTACACACAGAATGTAGGAAAACAACTACAAATGGAATGAGAACGACATTTCTAGTTAAGGTGAAGAAGGTTGATCTGGAGAAGACCGAGACGAAACTCTGTGTTGTGAATCATGCTTGCGATCAAAACGTTCACCTTCTGTAACTCTTAACCTATGGGCTTCATTACCACTAGGTACATGCACAGCCCTCAGAGAATCAAACACAAGTTGGTCAGCAGGCGAACCATTTGCAATTCTTTGATCATATGGGTACATGAACACAACAGGAGGAATTAGTTGGTCAGCAACTGGAAGAACACCATTTGAACGGGAAGCAAATTGTGGGTGCCTGCCATGTGCATTATCTAGATTACCCGACAAATTTGTAGATGCAAATGTACGGTCATGACCTCTGTGGGCAAGAGGCTCATGCTTGTATGACTCCCACCTTTTATCCTCATGATTTCTAGCGGCAGGAAGCCGGCCAGTCCGGGCTCTATCAGATTGGTTGCGGCCATGACTGAGATCAAAAGCCCTTGGTCTGTCCCCAGCATCATTACGATCATAGTTCCGGCTCCCTCGATTCCTTGAACTACTTTGTCGATCTCTAAAAGAAACCTTCTGTACAAAGATAAAGAAATGCTTTTACATGCCACATAATAGAAATAGAAAAAACAGTTTTATTATTTATCAAACTTTGCTTGTCCCTTTTCTGAACAAAGCAAAAATATATTTCAATATCATACAACAACAACAACAACAACAACAACAAAGCCTTATCCCACTAGGTGGGGTCGGCTATATGGATCCTTTTACGCCATTGAGTTCTAATATTTCAATATCATAGAAGAACAAAAAAAAATATCATTCACAGGAAGTATACAGTTAAATAGGAGAACAAAACTGATCAAAGGATGATGTTGATACGATCCAATGCCAGTATGCAAGCTGGGCCCAGAATATAATAACTTTGAGGAAACACATACTTGGGAGGAACACAGTTTAATCACCGTCAACATTAATGTTTCTTTAGAATAGAAACAGTGCCGTACAACATAACTTTCAGAAAGCGTTAATTAGGAAATAGCTGATAAATTAACCAATGCCGACAAAACACAAGAAAATGCAAAGGAGTCTATGGAGGGTATCAAAAGTCCAAGTGTACATGGTTTTGTGGTGCAAAGAGCAAGCATGGTGACACAGGTATTATGTATCAAAACTTTCTTGCAAATGATAATGCATTAAAATGGATAAAGGAACATATGGAACCGATGGATATAGAAAGAATTACTTCTATGTAAAGTAAATTAGATTAATAAATTTCTCTATTCTTATCTTTCAATTCGAGCTTCAATAAACTTTCGAGCTACAAATATGTAGCTAACTGAAAACATCATATTGAGGAAGAGTTAAACAGACAAAAATACAGTTCAGCGTAAAGTGGCCGATTATATGTGACTAGGAAAAGGAAACAAAGTGAAGAAATTTTGGAATTCATCAAAAAAGAAAGAAAAAAAGTGAAAGACAAAAATTTACAAACTTATTCTTCATTTAAAGCAAGTTGGAAGCTTCTTTTTGAATTAAAAGAGTCAACAAGTAACCAACTATAAATTAGTAGTGTACACGAACAGTTATAAATCTCCTCCATGGGTACATCAAATTTTTCATGCTTTATAATTCTTGGCAATAACAATTACAAACTAATGCAATAGAAAGATCCGATGCAAAATATAAGCAAAAAATAAAAATAAAAATAAAAATCAATTATAAGCACAACAAACAGGATAAAGAAATACAAGATGTAGAACAACTCAAATAAAACATCTATTATAATCTCAGGGAAAATATAAAAGTTTCTAACAAACTTACAGATTTTCTTATAATATCAAAATGTTGTGAGAATCTTACAGGATTTGGCAGGTAAGTTCCAGTACCAACACGAGGCCTCGCAGCTTCATCTACATTATGCCGGAAGGTAATAGAGGCCGCATCAGGACCAGATTGGAGTGGCATAACAGGCATCAGTCGAGAACTGTATCCCATAGCTTGTGCATAGTTCAGATTAGCAGAAAGAGATCTTCCAGGACCATCCCATGGGTAATGACCGGGAAGATAAATTTCTTGCCCTACATAAGGCGAAGAGTAGAATACAGTTCCATGATAAGGGTTTTGGCAGAACCGTCCATATACTAGATTTTGCTGATGGCCATTCAGATCACTGTTTAGAATGTCAGAAGTAGATTCCTTGGAGAACTCGGAACCAGAATTCATAGAAACAGTTGGGCTCACTACAGCCTCAGACTGCTCAAGGTTCTCCAATAAATCGACGTGGTGCTCAGAACTTTGTTGAAATTGATCTGGCACTTCTTCCCTATCCAATTGCCCAGCATATCCATCTGTTTTTCCAGAGTTGGAAGTGAAACTACCAAAGGGAAATACCAAGTATGGAACTGGTGGACCGGTAGCAACAAATGTAGGAAAGAACTTGGAATAATCCATGGCCCTCTGCTGGGAAGTGTCAACAAGAACTGGTGCAAAAGGGATCAATGGATCTGACTGATTTTGCTCCTGGCCAGGTAGATTCTGGCTTCTTGCTTCTGGTGCGACTAAAGATGATGACTCTGTGATTGTTTCAGTCATATCATTTTCCACAGTTGAGGGTATCAAATCTGAGACATCATTATTTACCTTGACCAAACCAATGTCAGAGGAACCCTCAAACTGTAATCTACTGTTGTCTTTTCCACGAGGGGATGGTGAGACTGATGGAGAACTTGATTTTCTACCCCATTTTTCCCTGGCAGACCCTGAGGTGTTTGCAGTTAGCTTGTCTTTATGATTTTCTAATATAGATTTGCCTCTAGAACTGCTTCTAGAAGAAGCTGCCCTTGACAGAGGGAAAAGCCTAGGGTTTGCAGTCCAGGAATTAGCTTGAATATCATCAACTTTAGTTGTTTTGGATTGAAATGAGTCATTGGTTTCTTCTCTAGTCAAACTTCTATCTTCTCTGCCTACTCTATCACATTCCCATGGATTTGAACCAGTATTGATGCCTCTTGCTGTGGGACTTGAGGTCAAACTGCCCTTTAGTTTTTGCTGCTTGTAGTCAGGAACAACATTGTGACCAGGATTAGACCCTCTGGAGAATACAGCCTCTTCTTCCTGCCAATTGATGTGACCAACTTCATCTGCCTTGAGTTCCACTACTGCAGAACCATCATTAGAAGAATCCACAGTGCCACCCACATTTGAACTTAATGTGGCAACATTGATGTAATGGGAAAGGGGAATCGAAGCAAGACTTTGATTAAATTGCATAGTGGACACCCATGGAGCCCCACGAAAGGGCAAATTTGAAGGCATAACTCCAGCCAAATTTCTCTTAACATAGCCCATTGAAGTTGGAAAAGGTGAAAATGTTAGTGGCAGATTATATGGAGCTACATGCATTTGATATGGAACCTGTCCATTAAAACTATGAATGCCGGAAGATCCCATCATATTCACCAAGTCTTGTTCTTCCTGCTGCATCTCCAAAGCCTCTGATACAGAAGCAAGTTCAACCCCCATGTTAGAAAATCCACAATCAGCCTGATGGCTATTTGAAACAGTGTTTGTATCAGAAACCATTTCAACATTTTTATGAGATGGAATCAGCCCCTTTGATGCAGAATCATCAAAAGACTTGGAATTGTGACTGCCTATCATTTCAGATCCCAAGTTTTTCATTCTGATATTAGAATTGAACTTTGTTTGGCTTTGTACTTTCACTGTTTCCATTGCTCTACCATGCCTTGCACGAGATAAATCCAAAGATGTTTCTGTCAGCTCAGGACTAGATCTAGTCCTTGCAAACTGAAGTTTACCCTGCTCTTTCCATGAATTGGCAGAGTAACTAGATTTCAAATTTTTTTGATTTTTGTCACTATCAGGAGAGACTGCAGATAAAGTGTTAGCTTTGAACATTTCCAGATGATTGGCAACAATTTCATTAATTGAATTATGAGAACTTTGGCTAGTTTCAGTCGAATGCTCCTTGGCAACTCGCAATATTCCATTCTCAAACCTCCTCCCAACATTTGCACTGGTTGTTAGGTGTTTAGGCTCAATTGAAAGAGCTTTTAGTTGTTGAAAAGGTTGTAAATCTAAGCTATGAATATCAGGACGATGACCAGTACCATGTCTTATCCATGTGTTAGCAAAGAAATCATTTAATTCCATAATTATTGCATCTTTCGGGCATTCAAGTAACCTGACTAATTTTGTGGCTCCAAATGCAAAAGCACTACGTATTCGGGTGAAATTTCCTGACAAAAATGTCAAGCAGTTATCTTCAGAGAATGTAGAACACCATGCTTCATAAATGCAAGAGATGAACGGATGAAAATGTACTTAGAATTTCCAAATGTCTAGAGCAAAACTTAACCTCAATGTATGATATATCATGTTGCAAATAACTAAGAGAGTGATATTCATATATGCACAATTTAATCAACTAATAAAAGGTAAAATGCATGCATTAGACTAGGCATCATCTGTACTTTCTTTTATCAGTGATTTAACATGTGTGAGCCGGTGAGGATAAAAACAAATGAAATCAAAATTCACATCTAAATGCAAAAACCTGCTGGCAGCATAAAAAGTTCTGCTGCAAAGAAACGGCTGCAATATGTAAAACCAACAAGAAGTACCAGAATAGCTCCCTTATAGCATAAAATTAAACAAGAAGTCCAGATTGACACAATATGGACAAGTTCCAGTTATACTAATCTAGTTGGCATTCATGGTTAAAAAGACAAAATCTGTATACCATCTGATTCCAGTCTGTCCATCTTCAATTGCACTCGCACAAATACTTATCCCTGAGATAGGTACAAATCATGGTTTAAAGTACTTGTTCCTTGCTGGAGTAGTTTCAGTATCCAACTAGAACAGTACACTTTGATGTGCTGAGATTCAAGTCAAATGAGTATTAATTTATAATCCCCCTTCATTTAGCTCCTCCATTTAGTTTGTTTATTACCAAATATAAGTTTATAGCAATTGTAAAAATTGAATTAAAATTTTAGGCAACAAATTCATCTCAATTAATGTCTAGTTCATTATACCTTGTACCAAAATTAGTGTGGTACATCTAATAAGATTGTAGGTTCTTGTAACATCCTACTAAGGTTAATCTCATAATTTTCTAAGACATTAAACAATGCTACTAAGACATTTAATATTGAAATTGATTTCTCTACGTCCTTAGTTTACCATTGCAATTTCAACTTGGGCTAACATAATTGGAACTAAAGGTAGTATGGATATAGGATATGAATATATCAAAGTCAACCACGTAGCACCTAAATGCACCTATCTATAACATCTACCCACATTGAGCGGCAAAGACCAGGACTTAAACTTCGTCACTCAAAATTATGTTAAATAACATGAAAATAATAGGCAACTAATCTTGAATAATAATGTGATATCAGCATAAAGAACAACCAGACTATGTTGATTGTTACTTATAATGGAACAAAATGATATTGTTAGCAAATGTAAGCTAAGAATTAGAGCTGCTACTACCTTTGCTCACACTACGTCCAAGATTGTTGTTCGTCCTTAAAGGATCAATAACATTAAAGTGCTTTGAAACAAAAGGTTGGCTGTGATTTTCTTGTCCGCCAGGTGTGACAGAATATACCGCAGTGCGATGGTCAATAAAGGCTTCGGTAAACAACAATTTGCCATCATCCTTTCTAGGAGGCTCCGCTGCATGACATTAGATGAGTGTACAATAAATTAATTAATATTAGTTCAGTAAAAGAAATGGCCATAAACTTACCAGTCATATCTGGAAGTAAACGGATAGGTACTGGTCCCCTAAGACTAATGCAATAGTTTTCCCAGTCAAAGTTACTAAAAAATTCCAGAAACCGATACAAGACCTGCATTAGAAGAATTTGGAAGAATATCAGGCAAAGATAAGTACTGGGAGAAATAAAAGATCAATGTAACAAAGTTTAGTCACCTCAAGTGGACCAACAAAAGAATTATTGAAGACATGAAATACATAAAGCACCAATGTCTCCAATGCATATGTTGATATCAGCCCATGATGTGCACCCAATATTCGACTTTCATAATAACACCATGCTTTGATTAATATAATGCTTCGTTTGAATAGATGATTTTGATCTATCACTTTGTCCATCTATGAAGTATCCAGAGGTTATATGGGCATAAAGAATCATGAGGATCAACAGGAACAACATCAATTCTACTAACCTCTTCCAGAAAACAAAGTGTGCATAGACCACCAACTTGATTAAAAGAAATATCAACAACAATATTTTCAACAAGACACTTTATAAGTTTTACCTGCACAGATGGAAACAACGCTATAAAAATGAGAAATTCATTGAATGGCGATGCTGGTAATAGAAGTACAACACAAAGCAGATTCATCTTAAATTCTAATTGATGGGCATAAGTAAACGCATCAAATCAGCATTTAGATCAGGATAGCCTAAATTAATCAAAACAACTTTAATGCAAATTTTAAAACTCAAGGTGCAAAAGTTAGTAGATAAGACATTTTTATTCAAATCAAGTGATGTAAAAGATTCATGCAACAGTACTTGTAACCAAAAAAAAAAGGTAGCTTAAGTTTGTTAGAAAAAATTGGCCAAATATCATTATCTTGATCTCCAATTGCTCCTTTCACCTTCCACTCTAATAGATCAATCTTCTAACTATAAAATATATTAGTCATCTTTAACATGTTCATCTCATCTCTACCTATTTGTTTTTTCTGTGTTTATCAACTAGAGTTACCTCTAATTGCTCTCAACTGTTAGTATTTTGATTCATCCTTTCTATAAACCCCACATATATTCTCATGTAAGCTACAATAACTTTTTGTACGTGCTACTTTATCATAGCTTTCACTCTTGATCCATAAAGTAGGTAGGTCATACAACTTTGTTATAATTCTTCCCTATGGGGATCACAACAATCAACCTAGCCCTCCTCCCTACGTTAATCCAATTAGCATCAAGACCTCATGATGAACAAGCATATGCTCAATCTCCCCTCACCAACTGCCCTCATCACACCCATGTTAGCGGAACTAATTGGTTTCTTGACAAAGAGAGTAGATCCCCCACCCAAAAGGAATAAAAGAAAAGAAATTCTCAAGGACCTAGATTTATAGTTTGTTCGTTCACAAGGATGATAGCAACCAAAAAGAAATGGATATGTAAAAAAAAAAAGGAGTTAATTATTCAAAAGTGAAGTGTCAAAACAACAAGAGAGACAAAATGTGTTCTCTATCACATGCAACACTTTAGATCTTGAAGCAACATATTAGAGTTTGCCAACCAAATTTCATTATCAATATATTGTCGTCCATTCATCTTGTGTTTACATATCAAGATGAGAAAGTAGTGTCTCTTTCAATATCTCTCTTGTCTAGGTGTATGTGTCTCTCCCTCTCTTAAAGTAAAACAACTGTAAAATCAAATCACTCCATAACATTTATACCCTCTCGAGCATAAGTCTTAGTTCCCACAAAGGAAGAAAATAACTAGAGCAAAAAAAAGGAAAAAAAAATACTCGTAGGAATAAGATTGTAATTATTTTTTTCCTTGGAAAGAACGTGGGAGAGAAACTATCAATTTCAAAACTTTAATTGTTAGCAAATATTTAAAGATAAAAAAAAATAACTTTAAAAGGAAAATTTAATTTTAAATTTTTTAAGATCAATGTGAGATACATTCTATACCTTTCTTCCAGCATTTTCCACCTAAGGAAATTTTTATGCCACCTATTTCCTCCTGGATCTTCATCCCTCACGGCAAACACAATATAAATGTTGGAATTTCAATTTCACTTTTGTCTACAACAATTTTATTCTCCTTGTAAGTTGTAACTTCAAAACAATTGACTAACCTTTGTCTTGCTTCAAGTATCTTTCTCTAAAGTAGATGTCATAACTTCATACAGAATGTCGTTAGCCATTTTCTCCTCATCTCTTAGAGCAATGCCAGATTTTAAACTCTCTCTCCATATATCAACTCCATGTCTCAAGATACTAGAATTGTGATCTCTCTTTCTTTGCAATCTTCAATTTAAGGGGAAAGTAAGGAGGATTGCATCTATCTTTTGACGGTCATCACCAACTTTATATTTTGGAAATAATCTACATTCTGAAAAATGTTATCAACTTTGTTTTTATTAAGATCTCAAAAAATTAGCTTAAATTAGTCTAATCAACACCTCTTTTCAAATTAATATAGAGTGCACTATATCAACCTTCTTAATCACTATACTAGTATCATTTCATATTTTATGTAGTAAGCCAGACATGATAAATTTTCATGTTGAGGGGAGTGTTAGAAATAATAGTCGACAATCTTATTATTAAGTGGTATTTTAACAATATTAGGAATATTAAATTTAATATCATACCTGTATTTTTTTGAAAATTTAATTTAGTCTTAAAGACTATATGTACATAGATTACAATCTCCTCTGGTTAATACAATGATATATTATTTTATCCCTCTTGAATATGTAATGTTGAGTGTGATCGAATGTGAACAATCAAATCATAAGTTCAAATTGTAAGTCCAAAAAAATATAATACCAGCTTTATAAAGCAAGAAGAGTTGGATATATCATGGTTGGTGTGAAGGGTAGAGGGAAACCAAAGTATTAATATGATAACAAACAATTAAATGGATTTGAATATTACTAATGATATAAACTTGGATAGAATTCAATGGAAGATAAGATTGATGTAGTAATAGTTGGGACAAACACACGGTCTTGGATCTTGATGATGAATATGAACTAACATCTAATAATAACTTAAGATCGGATATGGTTTGGATGTTCGCCAACAAAGATAATCTATCCTTTTAAAGATAATTCTCCAAGACTTAATAACTCACTGGAGTCAGATTTCTTCATTTGAGCATCAAGCCAAAAGAGAAACATGTTAATAGCAACACTAACCACAATAACTAAACACATGGTAAATTATAACCAAGAAAAGTTAATAACATAATAACCATATCAAGAGGCAATTGCCCACATCAATGGAGAACATAATGGGGGGAAAAAACCACACCTCCGCTTGAATATATTTAACTTCTTTTACTCGGAACTCAGCATTTTCATTTTTCTCTTCCCTCTCTAATACAGCACATACTGTAGCAGCCCACGTATCTTTTATATTATCATTATCACTGAATGCAGTAAGGTCTATGTCTCCATCAGGTAAATAGGTCTTGAGAGGAACTGACCCAAATGTAAAAACCTGCAAACCGGAATAGGAACAAAATTGAAATTGATATCACTTGAGCAAAAGAAGACAAGTTCATCAATTGGAAAACCTCGCTAGATGGGAACCTCTTCTGTAGACAGATAACTATATATTTTGGATGTCTATATCAGCAGTTCTCATCATTCAAATAAAATCTAATTTTCATTTCAGTTTGAATTTTGATAAATAAAATGTAATTTGATTCCATTTGGAGGTTCAATTAAAATTTTGGTCAGGACAAGTTTTTTGCAAGGTCAAACCAAAAAGTAAACAGAAATGCAATACCTGTGTGCATTGATATTATAGATGCATTATTTGATAGTTCATTTTTATTTAAAGATCAATAATCAACTAATCAAACTTGGATCTGTTGATATTTGGTTCAGCACTAACAAACCCAAATCTCAGCAAAAATTGTTGGTTTCAATAAAATTTTGATTTGGCTTAATTCATATAGCTTAGTAACAAAAATCCTTGATTCAATTTGGTTTGAAGGAAACCCACAGATCCCACACTCACCTCATATATTAAATTCTGAATATATGATCTTAGTATTACTTGAAAATAGTTTCATGCTCATTGTGTTAGTTACAATAAATTGCTACTTCATCATAATAATTAGTGAATAAAGAGAAATTGGATAATGTGTTATTTGACCCCTTTGCTACTTTTCTAATCCTGGCACAATGAATGTCGATGCAATTGTTATGCTATTCATGCCAAGGTAAAGGGCATGATAAATTTAGCCCATTGATCCCTATCCTAAACCTTATCCTTGTACAGTATGTCCATGATAGGTTCTCATGACAAAAGTCAAACAACCCAAATAACTCAAACACAATAGCCAATTCCCTAGCTAATTGTGTCGACTAAACTACACAAATGGAGCAATTACACTTCTGGATAGCAACTTATTCGAAGAAAGATCTAGGAACATCTTCCAAAGCAAGTGCACTAAATTATGAAGCCAAGAGATGAAAATGGAATTCACATATTGTGGTTCACAAACACACTCATTTTTTAGTAAGAAATTAGCAATAGGCATATACACACTCACCGGGCAGGAGAGGCTGTCTGTAATCAGACGCTGGACATAGTTGGCCACAGCATTTCGGCGCTCCTCAGATGAGGGATTGGGCTGAATTCGTGCAATCAACTCAGCAGTTTGCACCTCTGCCTTAAGCCATCTATCTGCGTCAAGCATTTGGGTTGCATTGGCCATTTCTTCAGGCAAAATACCATTTGGAAGTAGGCCATTTAGCTGTGGCCAAACTCCATGATCATCCATGTGAAGCTACGTTCGGTTGATAACAAAAGACGTCTCAAATGCTTCTCTCTCTTCAAATGCAAAAAATTCAACCACAGAGGCGTTCTTAGCAAAGAAGTACACCAAAGCGGATTGCTCACAATATCCACAAGAAACAAACGGCAGCTGCAAATTTCATAAGAATCCTTTCTGGTCTTCAGCCAAGATAACAATATAAACAACAAAACCTGATCATTGTTTTCTCCACGACACCAGCAACCAGCATCCGCAAGCAAAAGTAATTAAGTATCCACCACTGACTCTGTTAGACAAGTCTCTTCCGCTGGAAAGGTCGAAGATTTCACTATATCGGCAGGTAATAAAAAAATAGCTCTAAAAATGTAACGGAAATAACTCTGACTACCAAAATAGCAAACGAAGAGAAGAAAACGAAATGCGAGCAAAAAAAAACACAGATAAATCCTCCACCTCCAGCACCACACTGTCCAATCTAATCAATTCCCGATCAATCCACGGCAAACCTAAGGGTAGCGAACACAAAGTCGGAGGGGCGAAATTCCCTCAATGGCGTGGAACAGGGAAGACCAACCAAAGGGCAATGAGGCCCCACTCCCTTAACCGCACAAACCCTAGAAAAACATGGGGGAAAAGCAGGTTCCAACCTGAGGCAAGTGGAAGTAGAGAAGAATTCGTGAATCGGGGCGACGGCGGCGTGCAGTCGATCTGGAGACTAGGGTTCGAGCGAGGAGCCGAAAGCTTTTGAAGGATTTGTAGGGGAGATCGAGGAGCAGACGCAAGCGAGAGGAGCAGGAGGGGAATGGGTGGAAGAATGCGGCCAGCTTCAGGGCCCAAGCATTTGCATCGAGGGCTCCAATCCATGACACCTAATAATTATACAGTTTACGGGCACTGCGTATCACTATTTTATTTTTTATTTTTTTTTTAATGAAATGGCAAACAAATATTTTTAAAAATTAGAATTATATTAAAATCGATAATAACCCATTAGAATTTAAAACTGCTCTATCGGCATTATTGTGGGAAAAATATAAATTATATTCTTTTATTTTATTTTATTTATTTATTTATTTATTTATTTTTGTTCTGGTTATTTTTGGGCTTGGGCTGAATTGGAGGGTTGCTCACAAGTCACAATTACCACTAGTGCGCGAACGTCCCAGAAGGCTGCGGAGGCGTCGGCGCGGGGGGATGATGGGTGATCCCTCTTCTCCTCGGCCTCGCCGCAAACACGAGGAGGGGGAGGAGAGCGACCGGCCGAGGTTCTTCGACGCCAAGGCCAAGGTTATGTGCTGGAATAAGGCGGATGTGGTGCCCGGTCGCCACCCCGATCGGTGGCGCAAGGACTCCGCCGGCAACGTCGTCTGCAAGCGCTTCTGGAACTGCCATGGATGCCTCTGCTACGAGTTCGACCACATTATTCCCTTCTCCAAAGGTGATTTTGAATTTTGATGTTTTGTTATGTTTTTTTTAACCATCATCTCCTAAGGTTTAGGGACTTCGTTGTTGCTTGAATCTATTAGTATTGTTGTAAATTTGAGATGCCTCGATTTAGGTGGAGAATCAACTGCTACGAATTGCCAAATTCTGCAAACGAGGGTCAATAGAATGAAATCAAATAAGCAGTGGATCGACAAAGCAGAACTAGAGGGTTTCTCGTGCGACATCAAGTTCACTGGTACTGTCTCTCATTCTGAATTTTTTTTTTTTAGTTTATACAGTGGAATATGTATGCGTTTGTTTGCGGATATCTTTTTTGTACTTTTTTTTAATGTTCCAAAAAACTCACACTTCTTTAGCATCGATGTTGGCAAAATCTTCAAAGGTGCACACAGATTTCATGTTATTTGCCTAAGGTACACACAGATTTCTTGAGATAGGGATATTGTAGAATTCTGAAGAGAAAATGGTCTAGCCATGTGATAAAGAAATCTAGAATGGTGAAGTGCAAAAGTGTAGCCATGTGATAAAGAAATCTAGAATGGTGAAGTGCAAAAGTGTAGCCATGTGATAAAGGAGTCCTAGAACGGTGAAGAGCGAAAGGTCTAGCCATCTAAGAGTTGCTCCAGCTATACAATCTTGTACACTAAGATGTCATTGAGAAAAAAAAATGGAAAAGAGCACTAGTAAGTCCTAAGGCATTACATGAAATTCAACCTGCCTGTGATGGGTTCGAAAAAACAATATTTTTCTTGTTCTTCAAACTCATCCTGATTCAGTGAGACTAAGATTGGTGAAGTGGTGAATTTCATGTAGTTCATGTAAATAACTTATTAATTACCATGGATAAGAAATTTATATTCCACTGCTATTGCAAATTGGTGAAGTGGTGAGTTTCATGTATTTAATGAAGCAACTCATCAATTTCTAGTAATAAGAAATTTTTATTTCATTGTTACTGCAAATAATTCCGTTAGTTTCCCTAGATTGGTCTGGTAGGAAGGATACAGGAAAAGGAGAGGTACCTGGATGAATAATACCCAAACAACAGCTTGACCATACATTTTCTTTTAATCATTCTTTCTGAAGACAAGGGTAGCAATATGGGTGTGCCGCTATGGGACATGTTCTTCGATGGGTGTGATGCGATCCTTATGGAGATGACTGAATAGGAGTTAACAGATTCAGCAAATAAGACACTGATGTAAACTAACAATCAGCCAAAATTAGGTCGGGTTAGGATAATTTGATCATGTTTGCAGATGTGGTCTTTTGAATACCTCTTAGCCTCTTGGAGTGTGATATCACAAGCACAATCTCATAATTTGAATCACATGGGCATCTTCTTGAAGTTTCAACAAATTGCACTAGGCATACTCAGCCAGTTGAAATTTAGAACTAGTCAAAATCGCTAAGAAGGAGCATATAAAAAATCAGTAGGGATGGACTCTTTATCTCCATGAACTATATTGTTTAATATGTTGGGTTATTGAAGAAGCCAAGAACTATCAAAATTGTTAAGGAGCATCTGAGAAGTTGGTAAGAATGGACTCCTTATTTATGCGAAACCATAAAATTTGTATGCTGGGTATTGAAGGTGCTTGTTTTTTGGTTTCGGTTGGAAAGTAGTTTTTTTTTTTTAATTTCAGTTTGCATCTTAGAGAAATTAATAAAACCGAATCAAACCTATTTGTAAGTGCATAACTATGAATATATACTCTAACCCATGTTAACTCTAATAAGTATGTGTTTGCATCTTTAAATCAGCGTTGAGCAAATCTATATGTTTTGCAGATAAGGAGTTGGATGTCATTGAGATGGCTGTGTACGGGGATGTTATTCGACCAGGGAATCAATGTCGTGTCAGGACTGTCGCAGAAATGCTGGGGGTAGTGAAATCTAAAAACCCCATGGCAGCATGTGAACTACCATACAAGCAAAATCAGGGACCAAATGACCCTGCCTGATTAGTCCAACTCCGCCTCTTGCTTCTCTAAACTTATTATGCCATTTCATTTCGCATCTCATAAACGTGAGTTGCTAAGGCTAATTGTTTGGAAGAGTTTGGCTATTGTCTTTTCATTTTAGATTTTTGCCGCCATCAATTTCAATATTTTCCACAAGGATCCACTAAAGTAAAATCATGTACTGTGGAAGAAAATTGAATCTTTCACATCTGGCAAAATGTGTGCCAGGCTAAGTTCATCCTGATCAGGATTGAAATTACAACTACATGATAAACTAAATGATAATCAATCACCTAGAAAGAGTAACACTTATTCTTGAGCAAAAAGCTAAATAATGATGGTGAAGATTTACATGATACTCTATCTGGAAAAATGTGTGCCAAGGTTGCAGCATTATCTCGTCCAACTGTGAGCTCCGGTTGTTGCAATTCAACCTGCAAACATGCTGGAGATTCTCTAATTCAGCAGAAAAATCAGTGAACCTGCGTTAACTGATCGGACCAAACATCTAGCTTTCCCTGTGTGTGTGTATTCTGATGGACATGGCTCAGATAAGAATATCATGTGAAGAAGTTTTGTTCGTTAAGAATCCATTGCTTTGGCAGAGACATTTCCCTTTGCTTCAAGCAACTGGGCATCCTCCTCCTCCTCTCCGGTTTCTTCCATGATAGAGGATCTACAGGTGAAATAGAAGACTGCGCTCATCATGGAATCGACTAATACAACAAACGAATACATGAGCACCAGAAGCGGTCCCTCCCATAGCCGTGATGAACCATCGCCGTAGCTCAGAGTTTTCACTCTGTGCTCGAATAGCCCTTCTACGAGAGCCATCCCGATCGTGGAACCGAGGAATATGAGCAATCCGGCCTGCGTCTGCCCCCTGATCACCTGCACCGATCTGAACAGTGCTTGCAGCCCAGAGACCTCTTCCAAGACGGAGATCACGCCGGCTAGGTTGCAGACAATGATGGTGTGCGCGTAAACTATCGAGAAGATGAGCACGGTAATCAAAGCGGGGTAGACGATGATTTCGGGCGGGTAGCCCATTACGGCGAACACATTGCAAACGAGCAGAATGAGGGCGATGAAGATCGAGAGGCAAGCGGAGATGACTGCGCAGACACAGATGTAGGTGGAGAGGAGGCGGGGCCAGATCCGGCGCACGAGCGCGAAGAACTCAGAGTGGAGCGAATTCTTGCCGGCGTAGGAGCAGGCGACGGAGTAGGAAATGGAGGAGCGGGCGAGGAGGAGAGCAGTGGCGAGGAGCGGGAAGCAGGAGGCGGCAGATAGAATGGAGGCGGCGAGGTGGCGGCAGACCTGGAGGAGAGGGCGGAGGGGCGGGAGGCCGCTGGCGATGGCGAGGCGGGCGAGGCGGCGGGAGAGGGCTTCGGTGGCGGCATGCGGGGCGAGGACGCCGGAGAGGAGGGCGGCCGAGACGGGGCAGATGAGGAGGGCGAGGGTCGTCATGAAGGGGGGCGGATCGGCGCGGAGGATCCTCACGGTCTCGCGCAGGATATCCAGAGCGCTCATCCGCATCGACGCCCTTGTCGCCTCTGGCACTCCACCGCGGCCTCCGCCGACGGCATCCATTGCGAACGATCTCCTTTCTGCCGAGTTCGATTTGGATTGCAAATCGAGGAGGTCAGAGGAGCGAGGAGACGAGTGGAACCGAAGAAAGAAGGGAGAATGGCGTGAACCGAAGGGGATAGGAGGATGGCGAAGGGGATGGGATTATGCATTGATGGTCCCAAACCAAATTTGTTTCGAACAAGAACGATCCTCGAAATAATCGGGATCCAAAATCAAATCCTGAATGACGAGTTGATTCGACTTGGAATAACCGGACCGCGCCATGTGTCCCCCATGTCGGTGGAGATAATTCCCGATGTCGGTGGCGTAAACTGGCTCCTGAAATAGATTCAACAGGCCACTCGAATAAGTCCTTTTATATATTAAAAGGTCCTGGGACTACTCGATTTGACTCACGATTAATTATTTTGTGGTTGGAGAATACAAAAAGTCAGTCATTTGAAGCCGGACAAACAATATCGAGAGTAATAGTGACAATTGAGAGCTACTAATATTTTAAGGGTTACATTGAACTCAATATATTAATATTTAACCCTAAAAATTACATGTACTCGATATTAACCTAAAATTTGCTAGGCTACATGGGTGGGCTCCATATATTAATCTTAAACTCTAAAAATTAATGAACTACAATGATATTAACCTAAAAGTTGTTGGATTAAATTAGCCTGGATTATTATTGGAGTTGAGCCGGAAACAATGTTGATAGTGGTAGTGATGATTGGCGCCACTAGCATTTGAAAGGCTACATTGGACTCAATGTATTAATTTTAAATTCTAAAACTTACTTGTGGCACTAATATTAACTTAAAAGTTACTAGGTTGACTGGACTCTATATATTAATCTTAAATCCTTAAAATTTAATAAACTGAACTGATATTAAAAGTTGTTGGGCTACACTAGGCTCCAGCCAATGCAGCCTAGCCTTGGCTATATCAGTGGCGAAAGAATATTAAGTTGTCACTTAAGTATCCATGATTCAATCTCAATTACGACGTATTTAATAAGAATTTTCTTTCAAATGAAACACGTAATCACGAGATACTAAATTTCTAAACACGTGTTATTAACACTTTTCGATTTATCCTAACAACCTTAAAATTAAATTTTCATAAGATAAAATCAATCATTCTAAATTTACCTATTATCTGGTTAACCATACTTTATATATGATCTGCGCGTTCAGTAAATTGTCATTAGACAACGCGGAGTTGGATAGGCTTCGGCTGGCATGGAGTGCAAGACTGCAGGGTTTTAAGGCCTGCCAAAAACAGAGCGCTAGCACACATTGGTGCGATGAATTATGCCAACCTTTTCACGTAAAACAGTGTACGATACCAACGTGGAATGGAAACGGCAAGGAAATGTAATTCATTCTACTATTCAATTTATTTATGGCCCACAATAAACCCAAATTAAACCTTAACACATCTAGTCAAGGTGAATTGTGATGTACATATTTGTAAATAGAAAAAATATTATGCTATAATGTAGATCGCAACGACATCAAGTTGTGCATTCAGGCTCCTCTATGAACTTTTCCCGCTTTTTCTGTTGAGATAACAGCACTTGTCAAAGCATTTATGTAAAGAAATGCAGAACTCCACAAAATTCGATCAATCTATTGGACTCGACAACCTTGTTCTTCAGCCTGGAGGGAGACGAGCCCACGGGAAATCCTCTGATAAACAAATACCAAAACAAGTAAGAACTATAAATGAAGGAGATGATGATTAAAATTTTCAGATGTTAGTACTTTGCTGGTATCTTGTAACCGCAAAAGCTCCAATCTCTCTGACGGCCTTATATTTAACAAGTTGATGAGCTGCCAAAAATGAACACTAATAACATGCTAAAACGGTATTTTGACCATGAGATCCAACTGCACGTAACATACCCAGAAACTGAAACGTTCAGGATCATCTAGCTTCGGCACTCCCTCAGCTTCAAAAAGTTCCAATTGCCTTGATCTTCTACCTGAAGAACACAGCGCATTTAACTTCTTTCTAGCCAACCTAATACCAAAACTCTCTTGGCTAAATGAAGAGACTACCAAATAATTAAACACCAATAAAACGAAATAAAATTCCAAATTTGCAACAATAATATAAACCAACTCAAAGATGCACGAAAAAGTATGGAACATGGAAAGCATGATTATCAGTCGTCATTCGAGTACCTATTCTCATGGATTCTCTTGCACGCTTGAACCATGCTTTTGTCAATTCTGCTGCTTCAATAGTCATTTGCATTAACTATTCAGAATCCAACAGGCAACTAAATTAATGAGTGTTTGTCCATTGCGACTTCAACTCCAAGACATACGTACATTACATATTAAAATACACATTAAAAGTTCTGTAATAAAACTCATAGAGACTTTGATGAAGAAAAGACAAAAAGGTACAATCAAAGAAAAGTTGAACTAAACAGGCAACCAAAATACCCAGCGTGCATAGTTTGGGTTTAAGGATTTATGTTGTTTCTGTGCACCTTACTATACTATAGGAAATAACAAAATGGCAATGTCGTAACCAAATGGTTTATCATTCCTGCATCACTAGAAACAACTATTTGTTTATTGTGTAGCTTGTCTCATAAGTAAGAACAAGAGAAACAACTTAAAGAATCCAAAAGGCTTTCCTATCTGATTGTCCTAGTAGCAATGACCCATTTTTGAGGCAAAAGGAGAGCATAAACTACCAACTACTAAAGAAGTCCAGCAATTTCCTTTGCTGTATTGGTTACAGTGTGCTGCAAGCTCAACCATAATCAAATTTGGTAAAGGGGAATTTTATCAAGAAGGAAAAGATTCAAAACACTACACTGATGGATAATAAAGACACTCGTAGCCTTATATAACCAACCAAACCGACCACACAATTGAATCATCAGGCCATTTATTTGAAGAGAATATATACAGATATATAGAAGATTCTTAGAAAAAGTACGCGTCATGCTTACATCCTCCTTCTCTTGAGAATCTTTTGGTGGAAGAGTATCCCAAATCCATTCAACTTCGGCAACACGATACCTGCAGTTATTCATAAATGATATTACCTCTTGTCAAAGTGCACCTTTAAATCTACAGTAACAAATTTGCAAAAGCTCATGTATACTAATCCGCCTCTATATTACTAACCCATCTTGATCCGATGATCGTAGGATACGGAATCGCCTTCGTCCTTCTACCTACAGACAGAAATGTGCTTCATATTCAGTTAATATCATGGCTACTTACCGTACATTCAAATACAAGTCCAATTGAAATTCCAATAAAAGAAACAACTAGTAGAGGCAGCACTATCAACTAAACCAACCAGTTACAATAAAAAAAACACACACACAAGTATACGCAATAAGTCGCTTACCTTAAGTTTATCCTGCCATCAATCAACGATGATAGTCAGGTCAGTTTTAGATCTCTCAAAATTTTATCTTTGTTTACCGTCCGAACCTTATTCAATAAATAATTCAATTTGTCTAAATCCTTGTTCGAGCGAACATTCACTCAAAGCCATATGTTCTCTTTTGTGTGTGTGTGTGTGTGTGTGTGTGTGTGTGTGGCTCTACAAGGATGCAAATTAATTAAATAGATAAAATAACGGCAACATAAAAAGAAAAGAGGCTAGCAGGGTTTACTTGGTTGCAACCGGGAAAGGTTGCAAATCCAAGGCATTGGAAAAACATACTAAGAATATCTCCTTCGTTATAGGTGGAAAAGTCTCTTACAATCTTTGGAAAGCTCAGAGAACAAGTATGAAATTGTATTGCAGTCGTCGTATTTTAATCCTAGCTATAAGGAGCTATTTATAGCTAAAAAAAGAAGTTACCATTATGCTGACGTGGCTTAGAGGCGCCCCAGTTGAGACTTGAGGCGCCTCAGTTGGATATCCACGCAAGCAACGTCCACTAATGGTAATTTTGCATCTGAGGCGCCTTAGTTCTGACCTAAGGCACCTTAGTTCCGAACTAAGACGCCTCAGTTCACTTTTCTGCACAAGTGATTCTGGACATCCGAGACACCTCAAAGACATCTGAGGTCCCTCAGACCTTAAAATTTTCAAGTTCAACTCCGGAGTTGACTTTCTTCAACCACTAATTGCTTGGGTGATTTCCGGCCATCCAGAGTTGAGCTCACCCAAACCCAACTCCGACCTTCTCCTCAAACAAGCTTCCTCCCTGGCTTCTCGTCCCTCGGACGTCGCGTACGTCCTCGTCCAACAATGTACTCTTCCGTAGTTCCTTCATCCCTCGAGCCCGTCAACTCTCTTCAAGTGTCATCCTTCTCGCTCGTTGCGTCTTCCGCTTGACTTCTTATGCTCCTAATCTCCTGTACACTTAGACACAAGGATCAAAACCAACCAGGACCTAATTTAACTTGGTTAATCACATCAAAACCAACTCGGGATACTTACAATCTCCCCCTTATTGATGTGCATCAACAGTTAAGTCAGGGTAAAACAAAACATAAAATAGCATTGTTTCATGAAAAAACAATAAAATAGATTATGCATTTAAGTAAAAAAAATATTGCAATCAAGACCTCCCCCTGAACTTAACCCTCAAAATTCTCCCTTTTTAATGACAAAAAAAAGGGGGATTTTGTTAAAATATCGCAAAAATTTAGAAAACACATCTGAAAAATTTCTAAGCGTTAAAAAAACCAAAAATATTTTTCTGAGTAAAAAAAATGGTTCCTCTTTTCAGAGAAATAATTATGCTTAAAAAAATAGTTATTATTAAAATTAATTCTCAAAAATAGTATACTTCATTAAATTAATTGATGAATTTTCTAAATACGTGTATTCAATGAGCATTCACCGAAAATTTTGTCGTAAAAATCTATCTCCTAAAAATTTAAATATTTAAACTTCGTGTCCGAAAATAAATACATAGAGAAATAATTTTCAGTCACAACATTCGGAAAAATTTTGTCCATGTGTCAAAATGATTAATGTGACTATGAAAAAATTTTCATAACAAAATAATTTTATTAGAAAAAAATAATTTTTTATCACAGAACAGAGAATTTTTGAAAAATAATTTTTAAAATAAGATTTCAGCTTCAGAAAATCTTAATGATTTTTCTTAACGGTCAGAATATAACGTCTCATTCCAAAAAAATCCACTTTTCAAAAAAAATAATTTTGAAAGTAATTTTAGAATTAAAAATTTGAATTTTAATAAAAATTTACGGAAATTCATAAAACGTTCAAAATAAATTCCAAAAATTTTCTATGGATAGATATGAATTGTGTCTATCAAAGAAAAATTTAAAAACAAATTAATACCGAAAAGAAAATTTTCGAAAAAACTTTTCAAGATGGCAGCATATTTTTAGAAATATTTATTTCTAGCTTGAATAAGAAAATAAAAATTCCCAAAAAAAATCCCCGAGCAGATAAATTTACTGTCTATCAAATTTCAAACAAGTTAAATCTAATTAAACATGCTTTTGAATGATATTTCAATAACTTAGAAATTCTGAAAGTAATCAATTCTAGCAATGATTAAATTCTTGCATGCAAATAAATTTAATTGGATAAGAACGATTTTGGAACCCAATATAAATTTTTACCTACTGAGTTTATCAAAAATTAAGGAGGAATAATTTTTAAGCACTTTTGTAATTCGGCTCCTATGGTTCTTCAAATACCAATGAAGCCCTCCATTATATCTAATATTTTTCATTGAAGCATGTAAAAAATTTAAGTATGAAAAATCTTTTACAAGAATTCTATTTGTTCTTTCAAATTATCATTTCTATTTTAAGTTTGTCAAAATGTTCTAGTGGACATGTTGTAGACAACTTAACTTTAAGATCATTAATTCCCTTTTTGTTTTAACATATTTCGATCTTAACTTGTAAAAAGATTTTATCATTAATTTAATATATGAATATAGTTGGTCTGGAGGAAGTTTACATACCTCACTTACCATTTTGTCGGTAGACGCTCCCCCTTCATCGTCGTCATCTTCTGACGTAGCTCCCCCTTCGTTGACGCTTTCTACCGAAGTTGCTTCGTCGTCTTTCGGTAGGAATTCAGTTATTAATGCTAGTCTCACAGTCTCTTTGATCTCGGACTCTTCTGAAGACGAATTGGTATCCATCGAAGAGTCAAATTCGGCTTCATTTGGTTCTTCATGGAATTCCAACACTTTCTGCCAGAGGACTTTGGCGGAGTTGTATGTGTCAATTCTTTCGAGTTCCTCAGCTCAAAAGGTGGAACTCGGCCTTACCATTTATTGAAAACTCATTGCGTTGTTTTTCAGTCCAACGGTGTTCTTCGAGTTCTTCTCCGTTCTCATTCTTGGTGCTTCAAAACCATATTTAATTGTTAGTAAAATATTGAAATCGATTTTGAAAAATACCTCCATACAACGTTTCCAAAACGCAAATTCTCCCTGAACTTTTGTGGGTAGATGCTCAGTTCGGTTATTCTCTTGTTGCTTTAGGTGGCGATTAGTCCTCCTAAATGGGTTCTGGCTCTAATACCAATTGTAGGTCCTGTGCAGGCTAACTAAGGGGGATAGTCCTGCAAGTTAGTGATAAACGATATCTCTTGCTTTTGCTTAGCAAGGATGCAAATTAATTAAACATATAAAATAACGACAACATAAATAGAAAAGAAGCTATCGAGTTTACTTGGTTGCAACCAGGAAGGTTGCTAATCCAAGGCGTTGGAAAGGCAAACTAAAAATATCTCCTTCGTTGTAGGCGAAGAAGCCTCTTACAATCTTTGGAAAGCTCAGAGAAAGACTATGAAATTGTATTACAGCAGTCGTATTTTAATCCTAGCTCTAGGGGTTATTTATAGTCCAAAATGAGAAATTACCATTGTGCTGACGTGGCTTGGAGGCGTCTCAATTGAGACCCGAGGCGCCTCGGTTGGATAAAACTTTATCCACGCAAGCAACGTTAACTAACAATAATTCTACATCTCAGGCGTCTCAGTTCTAACCTGAGACGCCTCAATTCGGAACTGAAATGCCTTAGTTCACTTTTTCTGCACAAGTGATTTTGGATATTCAAGGCGCCTCAAAGACATCTGAGGTGCCTCGGACCTTGAAATCTTCAAGGTCAACTCCGGAGTTGACCATCTTCAACCTCCGAACGCTTGGGTGATTTCCGACCGTCCAGAGTTGAGCTCAACCCAACTTCGACCTTCTCGAACAGGCTTCCTCCCCGGCTTCCATTCTTCTCGCTCGTTGCGTCTTCCGTTCGGACAATTAGACATAAGGATCAAAACCAACCATTACTTAACTTGACTTGGTTGATCATATCAAAACCAACCTCGGATACTTACACATTTAACCTTCCACAAAATGTCTTTATCCTATTGCTCCTAGTGAGTTCACATCCATCTTGAACTTAACCAAAATATAGATACACACATATATATTTTTTATCTACAACTTTTTGGCAAGTTTTTTGTTATTTAATTATGATGGCATGACAAATTAAATCCTAAATGGCATTTTAAAGTAGGATGACTAAGAGAATTACTATAGTAAGCTAACTAGTGGCTATACTCTTGAAACTTCTGGCGAGATTTGTTAAAACTTTTACAAAGTCAGTTCCATTTCTAATTAATTCTTACACTAATTACCAAACTATCGCTATAAGTTCTTACCAGATTACGATAGTTTCAATGCTTGTAACTATACTATCAGTCTATCCTGGTCCACAATCCCAAGGGATCTACTGGTAACAACTTTAATTTTACAGAAATACGACAAATGAAAAGCAAAGAAACCAGGACACTGAGAAAAGGAGACGACCATGAGTTTATACTTCAAGCTCTGGAACAATCATTACCCTAATCAGATATACAATAACATGGTAAAACTGTCTACCTAACCTGATTGAATCTAATAAAAATGATTGCTTAGTTGTGGATGAGGACTCATATAGCTAACCCCACTTAGTGGGATAAAGGTTTGGTTGTTGTCAGTTGTGGATAATGAGAATTTCAGTGAGACACTTGGTCTATATGAAAGAAATAAGCAGAAAAGTTCAAGAATATAATTGCCTTAAATAATGTGATATATTGCAAATTTGCAAGTGGTTGAACAAGAATAGCCATTCATCATACCAAAATGCATGAAACCAAGTTTTAGTGCACAATATCTAAAAAGAAGAAAAAAAAGAGAAATAAGGCCAACAGTAAACCCTGCAGTAAGAAGTCAAGGAGAACAGCACCAGTCTAAAGAATATCAATTAATCATTCTGATGGCCATACAAATGTTATCAACTGACATTGCTGAAATAAGATAATCACAGTAGCATCAAGCAGGTGAGCATGTTTGTTATAGGATAATCAAAAAGTCCAGAAAGAAGGAAAAGCGTGATTATAAGTTAAAATAGAAGTATATGGACACAACAAATGTTACCTCCAGATAAAACCGACCATCTTGGAGTGGTTCACACCTAGAAAAGCCAAAAATATCCTTTCATACATCAACACAAAAAATACAAGATTTCAACAACTGAGAAGCGACAGGCATAAACCATGAGAGAACCAACACTTACTCAAGAATTTCTACTTCACAAGCAAAATCAGCAATTGAGCCTGTTGCAGGATCAATAGCAACCTGCAAGTTTACCAAAAATATATAAATAACACTACAGAAATATTTTGAGAACTTATCGCTAGAAACAATATGTGACCATTCCCATTCGACGATTCCCTTCCATGATCCTCCTAACCTGTAGAAAAGTGCAGAGCAAAATAATAAGATGCAAAAAATATTTTGTTGGGCAGAATAAAGCAAACAAAATAGAAGTCAAATTCATCCAATATTTTACACAATTCCAAACAAACTATGGCTGGTGAGTCTGGCCTAAATTAGTCACGTGTATTAAAATTATTCAAGATTCCAATCGTCTGTATAACAAAACAAAGTATGCAAATGACTGTCTAACATAATACTTCGTTTAGAGTTGCTTTGTCATATGGATTGCAAATGACAATTGAAACAATTCACCTCAGCAAAACTTGCTAAGAATTTAATCCATATCCGTTAAGTAATCTTATCTGTAGCAACATTTTCCTCATCTATAAAGCACTAGCACTGAATAGATCAGGCAAGTCATGACTGAAAGATAATTTTACCAACATAAACACAAATATTTTTATAACAAGCTGGTTATTTACATTGAATTTGCAGTTTCCCCTCATTTCTCTTCAGATGTTACATTACAAAACAGAAATACTTCAAAAATGACTTTAATAAATTCATTCTTCAAGCTATGACATTCCTTCAACTGTGCCCAAACAAATTTAGAATAATTTTAAAAAATGCAAATATATTGAAATTCAAGCAGAAAACAGATACAAAGGTGTTATCTTAGTAGCTTAGAGCCTAAAATGTTTAAATATATACACATACCATGAGTCTATAGCGAGGTTCAAATATGTTAAGTGACATCTTTTGACACGGGAGGACAACATCCATGACAAAAAGAGGCATTATATCAACTCCTAAGTGAGTTAAACTTTCTTGCTCAGACTTCCTCTCGGCGTATTCTTCTGGAAAATTTTTCTGTATGATATTATTGAGTGTCACGCTGAAAGCGAAAATTAAAACAAAAAGGTCAATATTCTTGTCCCTGGAAACAAAAAGGAGTGGAAGAATAAACAACCCAAAAGGCGATTCAATAAAGAAACTACTATTCATGACAAATGTACCTTACCTGATAGGATAGGTTCTAGGGCTGATGAATAAAACTCTCCGGCACATAGGACACTTGTTGCCTACCAGAATAAACCAAGTGACCAGGAAGTTTTATTAATAATAATAATAATAATAATAATAGAAAAGTAAAAGTAATAATACTATGCGTACCATGGTCCATAGACTGATGCAGGCAAGAGCGGCAAAATGAATGTCCACATGGAGTGGTGACAGGTTCATACAGTAATTTGAAACATAATGTGCACTCTAAGTCATCTGTACGTTCTGGTTTCCAGTGTTTAACCCTTTTAACTGAACCAACCACAACCCTATCTATCTCCTGGAGGTATGTCTGGAGGAGATTGCTACGCAGGATAAACTAACCAGTATGACATTCTATTTTGGCCTATAAGTTGTGTATACCATTTTTCTCACAAAACAAGGTGCTACACTGGCGAAAGAATCAGATAGCTAGAAAGTAATGTAATACCTCAGAGGATCAATTTGAAGACCAGAAAGAATGGTTTCTCGCGCCTCTTCATACTGTTCAAGCTGAAAAAAAAATGAGGAAAAGCAAAACTTAGTTCCACATAACAGGATTGCAATCTATTGTTTTATATAATTGTATATCACAAGTGTATGAACTATCTGATCATCTAATCAGAAAGTGTTGCCACCAATACTGTGTTTGTGAGTTTTACATACGATAATATATAAAAGGCATAATTACCCATTCATTTTGTAAGCTACTTAGTGTTGACACCCAGTATAAGTTCAACCAATGACATTCATTATATGTGCCAGTATTCAATAGTATGTGTGCACTTTTTACATACAAAACCAAAATACATGTGAAAAAAAAGACAATGCACTCACACACAAGGGATAGAAACTTTCACAAATGAATCCAAGGGGAAAATTTCTCTAACACCCACACAATAGCAAGAATTATCCAACTTGTGAAAGATTATTTTAAACCATTACATCATTGATTGTTCCGGATACTGATGAAAATATTCAAAAGACAGCCATTATTAGCAACGTGGTTTAAAATTTCGCACCGTATTGAGCAAAACGGCAGAATTTGGCGTTTTGCCCGCTGTTTGGCATCGACACCACGGGTTGCCATGGGATCACGGCAATTTCCATGGGGTCACAGTGGCGCCGCAATCCCACAGTGCCTCTGCGATCCCGCGGGACCTCCGTGATCCCCATTTTTTAAATATATATAGAGAGAGAAATGATACCCTACATACCTTACGCCGCACACCCATGCACACCTAAAAATATTTTTCAGTTTGAAAACCTTTTTGTGCTTAATGGAAAAACCTACCACGACATCAACCTTTTCAAAGAGGTGCAATCTCTCCCATGTGAGAGTTACATGAAGAGTCTACTTGAGGGTTGTACAAAGTTGAATAAGGGTTATGTTACAATAGGAGGGGAATAAATGGATAGGAGGAGGCCGATGGTAGCAAAAACCTCCCCCTAGAAGAATACATCTTTAGAAAACACCTTTGAGAAAGGGGAATCATATTGTGTTGCATACAATTTCAACTTTCAAGATAACCTATATGTAAACTCTCATGAGCTATATAAAGTATCACTATGGGAGTAAACCAACCAGACCCATAACCCCATTAATCTTTATCTTTAACAAAGGGAGGAGTAAGAAGAGAGAATATCCAGAAGAGAAAAGTAGGACGTTCACTTAAAAATATTATCTACTTGGAAAGAAACAATGAAGAATTGAAAAGTCAAGAGATCAAAATTTGTTATTTTCTTTCAATCCAATCTCTCAAAACTTAAAAGAACAATTAGAAAACTTTTAAGTTTCTAAAATGTTCTCCAAGTGAACAATTAGAATGAAAATCTTAAACATTTCTCTACTTTATTCTCTCTCTCCTTCCCTTTCTATCATGGTTGGCAAAATCGATGGATCCCAATGTGAATGATTGAGTTGGGTCGACAGTGGAAGCCGATTCAATTTAATCTGAGGACGACCTCTAATTCCCCCTCAGAATCTTTCTCAGTTGATCGACAACAATGTTCTAAAAAGCGTTAGGCAGTAGGCAGCCGATCACCCGCCGCCTAGCGCCTAAACGGAATATTTTTTCTCTATCAATTGGCAGTGTTCAATTGATTAGACCAGTATTCAATTGATTGGCTAATCGATCGGTAGACTTCTATTTCTCATGAAACTCATGTCAATCGATTGAACACTGTCAATCCAATTGACAGTGTTGAATTGATTGGTTAATCGATCGGTTGGCTTCTGTTTCTCACCGACCAATCGATTGGTTAAACTCCTGTCGGCCAATCGATTGGCAGTATTCAATCGATCGGCTAATGGATTCGACAAGTTTATGTTTCTCGTGAAACTCCTACCAATCGATTGGCCAATAGATTGACAGTATTCAATCGATCGGCTAATAGATTTAGCAGACTTCTCTAAAAAAAAAAATTGGCCGCCCCCGCGTAAGCGGCGCCCAGGCGGCCTAGGCGGTCGATTAATACAATGACGCCTAGAGGCATCGCCTTTGCAAAAGGCAGGGCGATGGGCAACCGCCCATGTAGCACGGATACTCCTAAAAATGAATTTTTTGAAGTATCGTACACGGATACGACACGGATACGGATACGATACGCAAATACGCGTATCAGATACGGCCAAAATCGTGTCGTTGACTTTTTTGAGGTTTGACTGGGCGGATACGTTTTGGACACGGCAAGGATACGGCCAAGATATTTTTTTGAGATATATTTGGATAATTATTATAAATATTTAAAATTTTTAGGGGTTAATTGAAAAATCTTGAAAGTTTTAAAGTCTAATTAGAAAACTAATTAATAAAAAAATAAAAGCAATACAAAATTAGACAAAACCTAATTGCCCGATCACTCTACCACCTCGACACCTTTTCTACAGCCGTCGCCTTTTCTTCTGCTCGATCGCACGTCGTCGTCGCCGCTGCCGTCGCCGTCACCCCTTTCTGACATCGTCGCCACCGCCCGCCTTTCTTCTGCTACCGCCCCAACACCTTTTCTTCAGCCGTCGCCTTTTCTTCTGCTCAATCGCACGTTGTAGTCGCCGCCGTCACCGTCGCCGCCCCTTTCTGGCATCGTCGCCGCCGCCCACCTCCCTATTAGGGTGCTATTGTTGCCTCCTTTCTACAGTCGTCGCCTCCAACCTCCCTTTCTACCTCCACCATAGTCCATCTCCCTTTCCACTGTCGCCGCCATCGTTCGCCAGGTAAGCCCTAATCTGTCGATCTCATTTTTCTTCTTGTTAGCTTTCAAAGTTTCAATTTTTTTGTTATGAATACCGAATAGCTTTGTTTGGATCAGATGCTTGTTTTCTGGGCTTCATTTTGCCGGAACAGATGCTTCATTTTTTTTTATCATGATTCTGTACAAGGGTCTTGAACAGATGCTTCATTTTTTTTTTTGCTTCATGATCAAGCTTCATTATAAACTAATTACCGATAATCTCATATTGCTTGTTTTGATCAGATGTTGTTGTTGCCTTCTTCAAGTGCATCATCAAACTTCATGATTCATGATTCACATGGATACTTCATGATTTGTAACTGTTATGTTTTCTTCTTATTGTTATGTTTTGTTATTTCAGTTATTTTGCAATGGAAAATTTTCAAATCGCGAGTATACAGGAGGATGTAGATGATTATTCTCTTTTGTGGAAATTTGTAACCAAGATTGAAAAGGGAGTTGGAGGAGGAAATGCTACTTGGTCATGTAACATATGTACTAAACTATGCAAGGGATCATACTCGAGGGTGAAAGCACACCTACTAAAACTCAAAGGCTATAGAATTGCTGGTTGTGGCTGCTACAATCAAATAAAGCATATGCAACAACTTGTGGATGATGCAGAATTGAGAAGGAAGAATGCTAAAGTGAAAGAAGTTCAATTGTCGTTATCATCTACATCATCAAACATGGCTTCAAAATCTTCATGCAGTAATCCTTTTTCCTTGCAAAGTGAAGATCCAAGACCAACAGATCCAACAAAGAAGAGGAAAGGAACACTTGGCCCTCTTGAAAAAGCTTTTAATTTGAATGCTAGAGATGAACTCCACTCTGAAATTGCGAGGTTGTTTTACACAGGGGGATTATCTTTCAATATCGCTAGAAATCCTCATTATACATGCTTTTAGTATGACAACTCAACGAACGATTCATGGTTATCTTCCACCTGGATACAATTTGTTGAGAACTACACTTCTTCAAAGAGAAAAAGCTCATATTGAAAAGTTATTGGAGCCAACAAAAGCAGCTTGGAAACAAAAAGGTGTTAGCATTCGTAGTGATGGATGGTTAGATGTATAGAGAAGACCACTTATTAACATCATGGTCATGTGTGAAAGTGGTCCAATGTTTCTAAAGGCAATAAATTGTGAAGGTGAGAATAAAGATAAAGGTTTCATCTCAAAGTTGCTCATTGATGCCATAAATGAAGTGGGGCATCAGAATGTTGTACAAGTGATCACTGATAATGCTCCTGTATGCAAAGTCGTCGGCTTACTTGTTGAGGCAAAGTACCCACACATATTTTGGACACCTTGTGTTGTGCATACTCTGAATTTTGCTTTGAAGAATATTTGTGCACCGATTCTCTCTGCACAAAACAAAGAAGCCTTTGAAAAGTGCAAGTGGATAGCAGAAATATCAGATAATGCTTTGATGATCAAGAAGTTTATAATGAATCACAATATGAGATTATCGATGTTCAACGATAACTCGAACTTGAAGATGCTCTCACTTGCACAGACTCGATTTGCTTCCATGATCATTATGCTTAAAAGGTTCAGACAAATCAAGAAATGTCTTGAAAACATGGTAATTAGTGAAAGATAGGATCTGTACAAGGAGGATGATGTAGTGAAGGCCAGAGTAGTGAAGTACACTATATTGGATGATCAATTCTGGGAAAAGATTGATTATATACTTTCTTTCACAAGTCCAATTTATGAGATGCTTAGGAAAGCAAACACTAATCAACCCTGTCTTCATTTAATATATGAGTGGTGGGATGAAATGATAGAGAAGATTAGGGTTGCTATCTCGAAGGGCCTCCGCCTCAAAGTGGAGATTCAAACTTTTATAAGGTTGTTCATGATATTCTCGTGGAGCGATAGAATAAAAGCAATACACCTCTACATTGTTTGGCACATTCTTTGAATCCGAGGTAAAATTCTAAAAAATTTTAACTAAGTTTTAGCAAATTATAAATATTAGTTCATGTTTAATTAATAATTATCAATCTTTTTATATAGATTTTACAGCTATCAATGGCTCCGAGAATCTCCCATTCGTCTTCCTCCACATAGGGACATCGAAATTTCAAGGGAAAGGAAAAAGTGCATTGAAAGATATTACTCCAGTTCATCAGAACGAAGAAGTGTCAATGAGGAGTTTGTCTCTTTTTCAGCCGCTATTGATGATTTTTCTGATAATGATGCAATGCGTGATCGAGGTTTGATGTCTCCAACTAAGTGGTGGGTTATCCATGGTGCTTCCACACCAACTCTTCAAAGTTTAGCTTTAAAGCTACTTGGGCAGCCTTCTTCTTGTTGTGAGAGAAATTGGAGCACCTACAATTTCATCCATTCATTGAAGAGAAACAAAATAACACCACAAAGAGCGGAAGATTTGGTGTATGTTCACTCCAATCTTCGTCTTTTGTCTAGGAGGAATCCACATTATAGTGAAGGACAAAGTAAGGTGTGGGATGTTGGAGCGGATGCATTTGATTCCATGGATATGGGGGGGCGGTGCTATCGTTGAAATTGCTAATTTATCTCTTGATGAACCTGAATTGGAATCAGTATTATTTAATGATGAAGTGTTGGTGATGAGACTGATATGGATGTTTAATTTCCTTTTACTTGGTTAAGATGGATTTAGACCATTTGGTGTTTTATATTTACTTGCTTAAGAAGGATTTGGGTCATTTGGTGCTCTATATTTTGTACTTGAGATATTATGATTGATGATATGTGGCTTTCCATCTCTATAATTTTAAAATTTCAATACTATATATGATTGTCGTATCCAAACCGTATCGTATCTTATATTTTCAAAATTTACCGTATCATCGTATCCGTATCGTATTTGATACGATACCCGTATCCGTGCAACATAGGCAACCGCCTAGGCGCTGTGCCCAACGCCTAGGCAGCGCCTAGGCGGTCCTAAGTGCCGCCATTTAGAACACTGATCGACAATGAGAGGAATAGACATGATTTGACATCGTGCACAAGTGAAAAGGCTAGAGACAGTCCAACTTCACATCTTCGTTAGTTGTTCTCAAGGAGGAAGATATGAGGTGTTCTCTTTGTCTTCTCATATTCTTTGGGCGCTCTTGAGGAGGAAGGCAAGGAGCTAAGTCTGTGGCCATTGCTGCAATGTTGTCTAGTGCAGGATTTAGAGGTGCAAGATTTAGAGCTAATTGATTAATTAATCATTCCCAAACATAAATTAAAAACAACCACTCAATGTACAAAGCTCCCGCTAGTGCAAGGTCCCGGGGAAAGGTCGGGCCACATTGGGTCGATTGTACACACTATTATCTTGCATTTTTGCAAGAGATTGTTTTTGCAACTACAACCAATGGCAGTAAGTCAAGCCCCCCTTCATTCCCAAACCCAAATTAAATAACTTTCATTAGAATAATTTAAATAGTTTCATTTAACTTAAATAATTAATTGAAATAAAATAAATTTAACAAATAATAATTTATTAAATTTAAATAGAATGACTTAAATAAATAAAATAAATTAACTTAAATTAAATAATTAAATTAATTAATCTAATTATAACTAAATTAATTAACATAATTAATTAAGTGTGCATAATTAATCTAATCACAATTAAAATAATTTAAATTGGATGGTAATATAATTTTAATATTGGATGAATTATTTGAAATTTATTTTAATCAGATTCTAAAATTAGTTTAGTAATTAATTTAACTGCATTAACAAGAATTCGTTAAAATTAGGTTAGAAATGATTTAGTTAACCAAAATTAAGTAAATTAATTAAATGTTTTAATCAGAATTGAAATTGATCAAACTAGAATCAAATTAGTAATGTAAACTTTATTTGAGTAAAATAAAGTAAGAGTGAGTTTTCTAATTATCGTATTTGTATTTAATCAAATAAAGACACATGATTTTAATTGTTATGTATCTTTTGTTATCTTATTTAGCTTATTGTTATTTTGTTCTTTTCATATATAATATTTATTTATTTATTTATTTAGTTAATACCATTTTTGATCCCGCAGATTCAATACAGATGCTTTAGATTTTTTAAACTTCTGACACTAATACCAATACTTCCACCTGAGCTTTTTTTTTCCCCTACACAAGTAAACATGCTTTGTTATATGTACTTTCACGTACGATCATCTTGTGAAACTTTAAGATGCAAAGAAGGATATGGCCATATGGGGTATGGATACTTAGAGTATTCAAATTCATTTGATGCTTGCATTTAAGTATGCTTGAGAATCTAAATAATTAACACAAAAATGGTAATAGTCCCAGTGTGTGTGGTTAAAACATGACCAAACTAAAAAATTTGGAAGGCAGACATGCAAAACCAAACAACAAAGTCTTTGGTTGTGGTTGGTGGACATCATTAGTCACTTATAAGCCTTTACCATGAAAAATAAATGTGTGCAAATAAGCAATCATCCAACTTAGTAATCATGCTTTTATTTTCTTCCATGCAAACAAATAATTGTCGACATAAGCAACCACAATTCTCAAACTCTTACCAGAACAAGAGCATTTGCCTTTAAGAAATATGCCTTTGGTGAGGTACACTGGACACGAATAACTTTTTCAGCATCCTTTAGTGCAAGCTGATAAGGTAACTGAATGATTAGAATTCTAAGTCACCTAGGAAGTGATCAAGATGGAAATGATTAGTAGGCTACTATACCTCAGCATGAGTAGTAGGATCAAGCCCGTTCAAGGGTTGATACTCAGAATCACGTGCCGATCGATCCTTAAGAAGTTGACTGGTCCTGTAATCTTAAAAAGATTAGGTAATGAGAATAACATATGAAAGAACACTTCAAAAGACACTCCAAGAACAAGCACAGCAAATGAAAGCAAAAAAGTACACGAGCCAAACAATGTTGAACTCTCAAATAGTAAATTAACCTGCAGAAAGCAGCACTTCGATTGCCAAGAATAACAGGGTCTTGAGGTTTCAAAGAAAGAGCTTTGGTGTAATATGAAATTGCCTGTCCAGAGCCTCAATAGAAACACAAACATTATAAGGAAAATGATATTACTAAATCAGAATAACCTAATAGAATAAACAGAAAATTCTAAGAAGAAAAATGTATACTATACAATCGTATCATTGGATATGGGGTAATAGAATGAACACCATAAAGTATAAAAAGAAATAGACACTGCGTGTTCTACACACAAGAGATGACCCCAACCAATAAGAAAATTAGGTCATTTTGACAGTACACCCATCTGTACCCATAAGCATCCTCAAGTTATTCACAACTTTAAATGTGGAAAGAATTATACAATGTCAAATCTATCTTCATCAAACCCAAAAGTCTAGATTATAGATAAGAATCATTGCCAACGTGACTAAATTGAAATATCATGGAAGATGAAGTAAACAAATGAAATAGATACACAAATATGGATATTCACCAAAATATAGTAAATGCAGATAAATATATACAATGAGGAGAGAATCCACATATTCAAACCTCCATGGGGCTCACCAATTAGCGTCTCTTGACCTTGGTTGGGAACAAACCCAAGTTTGATTGAGGAAGTCAATTGTGTGAAAAACAAAAACAGAAAAAAGATTCATTGGTTCGCCAAGTTCTTAGTCATACATTATGAGATTATTGAAGCATCTTGCCCTCCTCCACTAGCTTCTTTCCTTAAATAAAAGTAATCAGAATTATGGTTTGGGACTCATTTGTCGTAAGTTTTAAATAAAATAAGCCACCAAGTACGAGGTCATTCACACACTTTGGCCATGGTTAGTCGACAACAAATGGTAAATAATGTTGAGCAACTGAGGTTACAGAGGTGGACCAAAGCTTTAATTTCAATAAAACTGACACGGGAGTGGCACTTTTTCACAGAAATTACGGATTCTTAGAGCAACAAGTAGTTGTTCTTTGCTTGCTTATGTAAAAAAAAAAGCTCAGAATCAACATTAACTGAATTAATTTCACCATAATTTTCAGTACAAACAAAGCACGAAGGGATTAGAAATCACGTTGCCAAACCATATCGATAGTTTTGCCCCAAAACCTCAATTTGCATCTCGAAAGCTCACCTCCTCGAACCTCTTCTCCCGGAAGGCACGGTTCCCCAGTCGCAAGAGATTGAACACCTCGGAGAATTTCTCCATCGGGATGCCCATCTCCGCCTCCTCGACCTGCACGCCATGAAGTTGATCAAATCAAACGAGAACAAAAGAAAAGATGCGACCGAATCGGAGAAAGGAATGGAGGAGGGGCACACCCAGACGAACTCATCGACGTCCTGGGAGGAGGGATCCGCCATAGAATGGAAGAAAGAGCGAGAGCAGAAGGTCGGATGGATTAGGGATGGAGGAGATAGAGAGGAGGTTTGGTGTCGCTGGTACGAACGCGCGGACACAAGCGGGGCGACGTGGTTCGCTGCTTCTCCTACACCATAGTCCGCTCCGCCACCACAAGAATGAGAATCAAACTAAAAATATTTTCTTTGATTTCGTTGAATTCATGGCTGATCTGTAATTTTGATTTTTACCAACAAATCGAGCATTAAAAAAAAAGTCTTGATCAATTATTTTTTATTGAGATTTAAAAGAAAATAATTTATAAAAAATAATTGCGACGAATTAGAAAAAGTGAAAAACACAGATCAAAACCTCGTCGGTCAGCTTTTGTCTCGACCTAGCGACCCGGATCCGGCGGCGATTCCCGGTCTGCATCTCCGTCCGAGGCAGAGGAAGGAATGGCATCTTCCGGCACCAGCATCGCCGTCGCAGAGGCTGTCTGGGAGCAGATCAAATCCTCCCGCTCAGGTCTTTCTTATGCGTCTCTTTCCTCGACCGATCTAGCGTTCTTCGCTCTCACCCCCTCTTTCTTCCATGACCACCAGCGTCCGACGATCACCTTTCCATGTGAGGCACACCCTCTTTCTCCCCTCCTGCCTATCTCTCCCACACGGCGATGCTGCAAGAACTGACCCATAATTTCTTCTCTGCCGCCGTCCAGATTGCACTTCCTCTTCGGCAAGAACTTGGAGCGGGCCGCGAGGATCGTCGACCAGGGAGGCGTCCGGAAGTTGTCAGCCACGCCCAGCCGCCGATCCCTCTTCTTGGTCCATTCCTGCTCTCTCATTTCCTCCTGTTTTTACTTTTGTTAACCGCATTGGGAGGGGGGTTTCAGGTAGTCGGGGAGTCAAGGAAGAAAGAGGAGTACATCTGCTTCCCGGAGCACCACTGCACCTGCTATTCCTTCTTCTACGACGTTGTCAATCGGGGGGAGCAGCTCTGCGTAAGCTCCCTCCCTCCTCCCTCGTAGACTCCCGTAGTTCGATTGCATTTTTGATTCGCTCGATTCTCATTGTTGTAGTTGTCGTTGCCAGTGTAAGCATCAGATAGCTGCTCGGTTAGCGGAAGCTGTTGGCCAGCTCGAGGAGCAGGAGGTGTCTGACGAGCAGTTGGCGGTGATGCTATCAAAGCTCTGAACACGACAGAAGTCGAGCCACATCTGATTAGCTTTCAGTAATTCGTTGCCAGTGCATTTATTTAGGGTTTTTGGAGACTCCCGTAGATCAAAGATGGAAGGTGAAGCAAAGATCACTTGTGTTTTCTAAGATGTCCATGTTATTTGAACTTGGTTACGAGCATTGGCATAGGCTCGGATCCAAACATATACTAGACATGTTTGTTTTTAAGATTTCTATACTTGATGAACGGTAATATCGGGTGTTCTAGTATTGATATTGGGACGCGGATACAAGGAGGTAGATAAAAAAGTTCAGTTTTCATTGAAGAAACTCACTGAAAAGAGTGGTTTGTTGATCAAAGTTAGCATATATATAATTGTAACAGTAGGTCAAGATAAAAGGCAAATAATTCGAAATTGTTTTGCATGGAACTAACTATATGATCCACGTACAAAAGATTTTATCATACTGACTAGCAAAACACGATCATCAGAATCGATTGTTAAAGAATTGACTATTTCTGACCGATCAACTTTTAATTTTAACCTTCCAAAATGATTACCATTTACAGTTTAAAATTGTCGATTGGATCCTATATTATTATATTAAAAAATTAAAATTATAAATTTATAAAAACATTTGTTGAATCTGATGAATAATTATATAGTAAAAAAGTATTAATTAGGTATTAAATAATTAACTAATTTATAAAATCATTTATTGATAAATTATGGTAAATTTATTTGATTCTTATCCGTCTTTCAATTAATAATAATAATAATATAATAAAAAATTATTAAATAATTAATTAACATGAAAATGTTAATAATGATAGTCTAGTTAAGTTAAGATAATCAATTTTAATACAAGAGACTCTGTGTTTAAAAAAAACTTTTTAACATACATCTATAAAATAAAAATAAAAAATGGTTTTAATATTTGACCGAATCGACAGTTATTTTAAATTAGAACTATATGTTGGAGGATCGGAGGTCGGCTAGAGGGATGAATAACTCGTTACCCTCAACTCGTCACTCTCAACTCGTCGGTTCTCTTCCTACAACGTTAGTGTGCGTAACGAAAATATAATTAAACTAAAACACTAACAAAAAGACAAACTAATGTAACGTGATTTGGATATGACGCTCCTACTCCATGGTTGTCCGTGAGGTGGACGATTTCGATCCGTCGGAAAACCTTCGGCTATGCTCGTGTAGCTCATTGTGGGTAAAGAAACATCATCACAACCTCACCAAAAACACTAGAGCACAAGTAGATTACTAATAAGCTTTAACCAAGCTTATTTCGCCAACCTTGCTCAAACAAACCGAATTCTTTTAAATAGAACTCGTTTGATGATCCAACTGTTACCAGTCGACTGATGTCAACATCAATCGACTGACAGCTATCGAATTCGAACGTTACATCCCAGTGTTCAAATTCAGTCGATACCAGTCGAGTACACAAAAAATTAGTTGACTAATCATTATGTGGCCTCAACCAGTCGACTGATCTCATACTAGTCGACTGTTCAAACCCTAAACCTAAGATTTCCCTTCCCAAGTATATTTCACTCGCATTCAGACTCTCACGACTCACTTGACTCTTCTTTGCAGCCTTGACATGTTGTCTTCAAACCTTCTTCGCATTGGCTCTCGTCCCTCGGATGCATACAAGCTCACGCCTCATCTCCATGTTATCCTTCGCGTATGCCTCGAAGTGCGCTTCCCTCGGCTCATCGTTGCTGCCTTGTCCACGGTCCCTCGGATGCACCATCCTTCACCGAATCCGAAACCGTCAAGCTAAGTCTATATGTATCCTGCAGAACTTGCACACTCAAATACATATCAAATACAAGGGCAAACCTAACTTAAACTCTTTGCCCAAACATCAAAACACATGGTCCCACGAACCATTGGGATTACCTCAACAATATCCCCTTTTTTGATGTTTGGCAATACGTTTAAGTTAGGAAAAATAAATAACAAATACAAATGTTAATAACATTTGGACTTACATTGTCAAGGCTACACCTTGGACTTACACCGCCAATGTATATGTCATCATGTAATGCAAATGCAACTAATGAATGTGACCTATCACAAGGCTCCCCCCTACACCTAACTTCCCCAATGAGTTAGGAATTTTACCACGGGTTTTTTTAAGAACCTATCGCAAGGCTCCCCCTACACTTGGACTTACCAAGAGCTTTTTAAGAACATATCGCAAGGCTCCCCCTCAAATGCATACAAACCTACAACTTGTCTCCATGCCATCTTTCGTATATGCCTTGAAGTGTGTTTCCCTCAGCTCATCGTTGTTGTCTTGTCCACAGTCCCTCGGATGCACCATCTTTCACCGAACCCGAAGTCCTCAATGTTGATGCAGTCTGGCCCTGATTGTTGTTTTGGTGTTGACACCGATTTAAGTTTAGGTGGATGATTATTGATAATGATTAAGTCCTGATCGGGGATCAGACATGGTATGGAAAATTCTAGTCTGGAGGGCTAGGTGTTGGAAAATCCTAACCTGGAGGGTTAGGTGTTGAAAATCCTAGTCTGGAGGGCTAGGTGCTGGAAAATCCTAACCTGGAGGGTTAGGTGTTGAAAAGTCCTAGCTTGGAGGGCTAGGTGTTGGAAAAGTCCTAATTCGGAAGGGTTGGGTGAAAAGTCCTAGCTTGGAGGGCTAGGTGAAAAGTCCTAACTTAGAGGGTTAGGTGCAAATTCCCATCCTGGAGAATTAGGTGAAAAAGTCCTGGCTTGGAGGGTTAGGTGCCTAGCTTGGAGGGCTAGGTTGGATGAAGTTTTAACTCAGAAGGGTTGGGTGAAAAGTCCTAGCTTGGAGGGCTAGGTGAAAAGTCCTAGCTTGGAGGGCTAGGTGAAAAGTCCTAACTTGGAGGGTTAGGTACAAATTCACAACTTGGAGAGTTAGATGGAAAATCCTTAGCTTGGAGGGCTAAGGTAGATGAAAACTTAGCTTGGAGGGCTGAGTTTGAGTCCCTGGATCGATCAGGGATTCTGGCACGCTGCTCCTTCGTGGATCGGTCTGGTGACCGATCCAGCGATGACTGATCGGTCGGGTGACCGATCAGGGAGCACACAGTGAGGTTGGGAACCTACTGTGCTGCTCCTGATCGATCTGGTGACCGATCAGGGAGTATGCGTTTCACCCATTGACTGGCTCCTGATCGGTCTGGTGACCGATCAGGGAGCGAGCAGTGAGGTTGAGTTCCCTTGCTGAACTGCTCCTGATCGGTCGGGTGACCGATCAGGATCACTGTGCAGATCGTTCCGGAGAACGATCAAGCGTCGCAGGTTCCTCTCTATGATCGATCAGGACGGAGCCTGATCGGTCTGGTCAGGTTCTGATCGATCTGGTGACCGATCAGGAGGCTTCCTGATCGGTCCGATGACCGATCAAGAGGTCTGGACTGCGAAGCTCAGAAATCGCCCAAGAAAGGGGTGGATCGGTCAGGTGAACGATCCACGACCTGAGATCGGTCTGGTGATCGGTCCAGGAGAATCTCAAAGAAATCGCGATTTCTGATTGAGCATTGGGGATCGATCAGGACAAAGCCTGATCGGTCTGGAACCAGCCTAATCGGTCTGGTGACCGATCAGGAGGCTCTCTGATCGGTCCGGTGACTGATCACTTTAATTCAAATTGCACTGTCAGACGCTCTGATCGCGTCTGAACATCTGATATCTGCTGCCACTTACCTCTGATATTTGATTCACTGTGTGATATACTGCTCTAATATTTTGACTAAGCTACAGGTGACAGGGGAGGATTCAAACACTCAAGGAGAAGTCAAAGGGGGCTTTCCTTGGAGCAGGTTTGTCCATTTCTCCACTCAGGTTGCAACGGCTGGAGCTGCAGGACTGAAGCCGCTGACTGAAGCTTGGCTGAGGGAGCTCAGGAAGTTCAGTAAGGGTTCAGTGTAGCTGGCGTTGGCAGTGAGGCAGCTGGAGGCTGCTGGAGATGAGGTCACTTGATGCTTGGTGGAGAAACAAAAAGGAACGGGAGACAGTTTGGTGGAAGCAGAGAAGCATTCGAAAGCTTACAGCTTGTGTTCTTGAGTTCCTGTGCCTTGAGTTCTCCACATCAAGCTTGCTGTGTTCTTGAAGTTTTCCATCATTCTGAGCAAGCGATCGAAAAGCAATCATCCATTACTTGAGCGCTTGAAGGAGAAAACAAGAAGCTTGGAGTCCGACGGTGGAAAGACACGAAGAAGGGTTCTTGCGTGAGATCGCCACTGGGTGGAGCTCAAGGAAGCTTGCTGTGTTTTTGTCCTTGCTAAGTGTTTGAGTAAGATTCTTCTTGTTGTTTCTTTGTGCTTAAACTATATCCTTGTTTGAAACACACTGTGGAGAGGTTTCTCCACCGAGAAGGAGGTTGCTGATTTATCCGGTGTTAAATGGGGCTTGATCTGCCGACGATCAAGGGATCGCCCACCTTAAGGGCACGCCAAGGAGTAGGGGCAAGTTATCCCCGAACCTTGTAAAATCTCCTTGTTAGCGATCTTGCTAATCTTGGTAGTTAGTTTTCTGTTTTAGTTTCTGCACATTCTGTTTTCCATACTTCCGCTGTGCTACTAACAACTTCGAGTGCAGAAACTTGCTAACCCCTCGAAGAAAAAGTGATTAGCTATATTCACCCCCCCTCTCTAGCCATCTCGTCACCAACAAGTGGTATCAGAGCTTGGGGCTCTGTACACGGCTTAACATCCGAGAGTTTTCAACAAGATGGCGTTGAGAGAAGGCTTCTCCACCACCCGACCTCCATTCTTTGATGGCGCTGACTTCCAATATTGGAGATCAAAGATGGAATACTATTTGAAGATGGATATCCACACTTGGTTCGCGGTGAAGGAGGGATTCATTCCTCCTAAGGATGACGAAGGCAATGAACTTGAGTCTTCACGGTGGACTGCGGAACAAACACGAAAGAGTGAAGCCGACGCGAAGGCGGTTGTCACTCTACAATGTGGCATGAACAAAGATCAACTCATCAAAGTTGGTCCTTTCACAAGTGCTAAGGACCTGTGGAACAAACTCATTGAGCTTCACGAAGGCACCCGGGACTCTAGAATCGCAAAGAGGGACTTGTTCCTCAATCAACTCCAAAATCTCTCCATGAAGGAGAATGAGTCGGTAAGTGAACTCCATAGCCGGTTCAAGGAAGTCCTCAATGGACTTCATTCAATTGATGAAAAGGTCGAGAATCGCGACCTTGTGAGGTATGTCTTGAAAGTATTTCCAAGGAATGCCTTGTGGTCATCCATGGTGGATGCCTACAAAGTATCAAAGGATTTATCTATTGTAAAATTAGATGATTTATTTTGTGAGATGGAATTGCATGAGATGGCTAATAAAGGCCCCAAGGAGAAGGGGATTGCCTTAGTTGCAGGGGACCGGACCAACAAGAAGAAGAAGGAGAAGAAGGATCTTTCATCATCTTCATCCTCTTCCGAATCCGAGTCCAATTCCGAGGAAGATGGCAGCAGCTCCTCTTCATCCGAAATGGCCAATTTTGTGAGGAGGATGATGCGAAGGGATCGACGTTTCAAAAGTAGAGGTAACACTAGTGAATCCAAACTTGATAAGAATAATGCATCTTGCTTTGAGTGTGGTAGGAAAGGGCATTTCAAGAATGAATGTCCAAAGCTTAAGAAGAAGAAGGAGAAATCCAAACGAAAAGAAGAGAAATTCAAGAAGAAGAAGAAAGCCTTGAAGGCCTCTTGGGATGAGTCATCCTCTAGCTCATCCGATGAAGAAAAGGAGGAGAAGAGCACAAGGCAAGTGACACTCATGGCTCTTGGAGAGGAGAGCAGTGATGATTCTTCGAGCTCCTCAAACGCGGCTTTATCATCTTCGGATGATGAAGAGGTAACTTCTCCCGAGCTTGAAAAGTGTTATAGAGCAATTGCATGTTTAACTAGTATGCTTAAGAAATTCAAAAATAAAGTTAAAGCATTGCAATTAGAAGTTGATCAATTGCAAGCTTCTAGAGATGATAACATTGATGATTTACATGTCGAATTACTAGAAGATGAAATTAAATCTTTGAAACATGAGATCGTAAATTTGAAATCCTCCAAGGTGGAGGAAGTAAATGACTTGCATGATAACTTGTTAGTAGAGGAAAACTAATCTTTGAAGAGTGAGGTTGAGAAGCTCAAGAATATTCTTGGGAAGTTCTCAACTAGCTCTAAGACCCTAGATATGATTCTAAATGCCCAAAGGGCAGTCTACAATAGGGCTGGTATTGGTTACCGCCCTAAAGAACCCTCATTTGTGTCTCTCATGTCTAGGACTGACATAAGACAATCTAGGACACCCAAAACTCAAAAGAAAGTTGTCAAGGCATGGGTGCCTAAGTCATGTTTAGTTGATGCTTTAGGTCCCAAGGCTTGGGTACCTAAAACTTCTATTTTTCGAATTGTGTAGGTTATGATTGAGGGGGAGCACCTATCAACTTGGTTCGTTGATAGTGGATGCTCCAAACACATGACCGGGGATAGATAATTGTTTACCACACTTCACAAGAAAAGTAGAGGTAATGTATCATTTGGTAACAATGGTAGTCTTAAGGTCATAGGAATAGGAGACATTCAAATATCCGAATGTTTTAGAATCTCAAATGTCCTTCTAGTCTAGGGGATGAAATTTAATCTCCTAAGTGTCAGTCAATTGTGTGACATGGGTTACACAATTGACTTCCAACCAAGTCAATGTCTAGTTAGACAAAATGACACCTTGGACACGGTACTAGTAGGAGTAAGAGTAGACAATATTTATCAAGTTTCATTTAAAAGTGCTACTAATGCTTTTGCTAAGTGTCTCATGTCAAAAGAAGAAGAATCCACCCTTTGGCACCGGAGGTTAGCACATGTGAACATGAAGAACATCCGGAAGTTGGCTAACAAGGGACTAGTCCAAGGCTTACCAAGCATCAAGTATGAGAAAGATAGACTTTGTGAGGCATGTCAAATGGGTAAGCAAACAAAATCTGCACATAAAGGTAAAAGCACTGTGAGTACTTCCAATGCTTTAGATTTACTTCACATGGATCTATTTGATTGTAGTACTATCATATCATTGAATGGAAGTAGGTATTGCTTTGTGATTATTGATGATTTCACTAGATATACATGGACCTACTTTTTGAAATATAAGGACCAAACCTTAGATACTTTCATTTCTTTTTGTAGAAGAGTTGAAAATGAAAAATCATCAACCATTAAGACAATTAGAAGTGATCATGGAGGTGAATTCCAAAATCAAAGGTTTTTAGAATTTTGTCAAGATGAGGGTTATAAGCATGAGTTCTCTACTCCTAGAACACCACAACAAAATGGTGTTGTAGAGAGGAAGAACCGTGTTCTTCAAGAGGCTGCACGAAGCATGCTTAATGAGTACTCACTCCCGAGTTACTTATGGGCTGAAGCTGTAAATACAGCTTGCTATGTGCAAAATCGAGTTCTCATCCATAGGTTTTTAGGAAAGACTCCCCATAAACTTTGGTTTGGGAAACCACCTACGGTTAAACATCTTAGGGTGTTTGGTTGTAAGGTATTCATCCTAAACACCAAGGATCACCTTGGAAAGTTCACGGCAAAGGCTGATGAAGGGATACTAGTCGGGTACTCCCTCGTTAGTAAAGCCTACCGAGTCTACAACAAGAAAACTAGATTAGTTGAAGAGTCTTCTGATGTGGTTTTTGAAGAAATTCCGAAATCAATTGACCAATCAGAAAATGTAGAAGGAGTTCAACTTGAACTTAAGAGACTAAGTTTGAAAGAAACTCCAAGTGTTGTTGATGGTGATGAGTCTGATGACGGTGAGCCTAGACAACCCATTGATCAGCCGGATCCTGAGGCTGAACTTGTGTCTAGTGAACCCGTTCAAGAAGCACCACCAACACCAAGGCAAACTAGATTAGCCTCTAGTCATCCCCAAGATCAAATTGTTGGAGACATCCATCAGGGGGTTAGAACTAGATCATTCTTCCTGAATGAGGCTAATGAAGTTGCCCTAATTTCCGAAATTGAACCTAGGAAAATTGATGAAGCATTAAATGATCCCGATTGGATCATTGCAATGCAAGATGAACTAGGTCAATTCGAGAGGAGTCAAGTTTGGGACTTAGTCCCTAGACCCAAGAAGACCTCCATTATTGGAACCAAATGGGTTTTCAAGAACAAATTGAACCATAAGGGAGAAATCATTAGAAACAAGGCACGCTTGGTAGCTAAGGGCTACAGTCAAGTTGAAGGCCTTGATTATGATGAGACTTATGCTCCTGTGACACGATTAGAGTTCATCCGATTGATGCTAGCATTTGTAGCACATCGTGGTTTCAAATTATATCAAATGGACGTCAAATCAGCCTTTCTAAATGGTTTGATTAAAGAAGAGGTCTATGTCGAACAACCTCCGGGGTTTGAGAGTACCGAATTTTCAAACCACGTGTTCAAGCTCAAAAAGGCACTTTATGGCCTTAAACAAGCACCCCGGGCTTGGTATGAGCGGTTGTCGACATTCCTAGTTGAGAAGGGCTTCGTTAGAGGCCAAATAGACCCTACACTATTTCTACGAAGAGATAGTGACAATATATTTGTAACCCAAGTATATGTCGATGACATAATCTGTGGCTCAAACAATAAGGGCTATTTAAATGAGTTCATTGGACACATGGAGAGTGAGTTTGAAATGAGTCTAGTGGGAGAGTTGACTTTCTTCCTTGGACTTGAAATCAAGCAAACTCGCAATGGTATCCATGTGCACCAATCAAAGTATACACAAGAAATGCTTCGAAAATTCAATATGAGTGAGTCAAAAGAGGTAACCACTCCCATGGCTACAAACACAAGATTAGACAATGATGAGAGTGGTAAACCCGTTGATCTAACTTAATATCGAAGCATGATAGGTAGTCTGCTATACCTCACAGCCAGTCGACCAGATATACTATTTGCTGTAGGTATGTGCGCTAGGTATCAAGTCTGTGCCAAGGATTCTCATTTAATTGCTGTTAAGCGAATTTTGAGATATCTCAAGGGCACAATTGGTGTAGGTCTTTGGTATCCTCGTACCGAATCTTTTGACTTGATGGGCTATACGGATTCCGACTACGCTGGATGTAAGTTGGACCGGAAAAGCACTAGTGGGGGCTGTCAATTCTTAGGTTTGTCCTTAGTAAGTTGGTCGAGTCGAAAGCAACATTGTGTTGCTCTTTCCACTACCGAGGCAGAATATATCGCCATGGGAGAGAGTGTATCACAATTGTTGTGGATGATTCACACCTTAGAGGACTATGTATTGAGTTACAAGGGTGTGCAAGTGTTATGTGATAACATTAGCACAATTAACTTAACCAAGAATCCAATCCATCATTCTAGGACAAAACATATTGAAGTAAGACACCACTTCATTAGGGATCATGTAGCTAGGGGGAACATCATACTCTCTCATGTAGAGTCCAAGTCAAACCTAGTGACATTTTCACTAAACCACTTCCCGAAAATGAATTTAGTTTCCTAAGACGGGAATTGGGAATGTGTCGCGCTTCATGATTTTCAAATTGCATTCAAAACCCTTATGATTATTTCGAAATTGTTGGGAATCAATTGGGTAATTTGGGGACATCTCACACAAACTATAAGGTTTACCAAAATTTTTGTTTGCTAGATATGGGTGAGATGTTAGGATCAACTCAATTTCTCAAAATGTCAATGCATCCCTTGAAAATTAAGTTGACGAGATAATAATCACGGTGGTGACCAAGTATGGGGAAAACCATTGCATAACATATGTGTATATGGCTCCTTGATCATACTTGGACATTCCAATCAAGGAAACTTGATTGGACATTGGATTTGACTCAAACTTGATTGATTTGCTTGATTGATTGTTGATTGAGTTTGACTCCATTTGATGGGTCAAAGTGATTGTTGAACCTATAAGGACTTTGATTCTTGTTAGGGATCAATTTTAGTCAGGAATCATGTCCAAGTTCGATAAAGTTCATCAAATCTCGTTTGAAAAATTTAGAAATTCTGAAACTGAACATTTTAGTTCGTATCAGGGAATATCAGGAACCCTGATCGGTCACCGGACCGATCAGGAATAGGGCTGACCGGTCCCTAGACCGATCTGGCCCCTTTCTGTGGTGATCGGTCCACAGACCGATCAGAGAGGCAGCAGTGACTCTCCGAACCTTTTGACTAAGTGTACTGAGCTAGCCTGGATCGGTCCCTGGACCGATCTGGCACCCTATGGTGATCGGTCCACAGACCGATCAGGGAGCCCAGCAGTTTTCCTCCAGACCCTACTGTTCGTGTCCTGATCGGTCACCCGACCGATCAGGAGCGCGTCTGATCGGTCATCCGACCGATCAGGCTGTAGCCTGATCGGTCTGGACGCGATCAGATCGAACGGTGATCCGTTCAAACGCATTAAATTCTGGTTCGTGGATCGATCCACCAACCGATTAACTTCGCCAAACACCTTCATCTCCCGAACCCTAGCGCCGAAGAACCCCTTGCGCAACCCCGTGTGTGCAAGAAGGCTCTCCTCTTGTTCTTCTTCCTCGCGTGAGCGTAAGTGTGAAGGATTCTCGGAGTCCTGTGCACATTCCTCTCTCGCAGAAACATTCTGCGACCATCTCTTGCGCCGCGACCCCCTCTTCCGCGCAAGGTTTTTGCTCTCGACCTCCAGGAACTACTCCAATGGCACCAAAGTAAGTTCTTGCTTTGGTTTTTCATTCGAATCAATCTATAATATGTGTTTGTGAAGCTAACCATGTTTTGGTTCTTGTTCTTGCTGTTGTACCGTGACCTTATTGCACTTGCGTGACTCCTGTGTTTGCCGTGACCCTACTTTCCCATCAATTCGATCCTTTTGGCTCTTGTTCTCGCTATTGCTCTACTTTTGATGTCTACCTTTTGATTGGGTCTTATCTATGATGATCAATCTTTGTATGTGTGATTCAATCTATATCCATGCCCAAAATTGATTAAATCCTGCGTATGACCAATTCAACTCCTTTAGAAAGTCTTCCAAGGGCAAGGAAGCTATTGAGGGCAGCACGAGGGGGAAAGCTCCTTCCTCCTCTGCCCCTTCTAGAAGGCCACAGCCTTCTTCTAGCTCCAGGTTCCCAAATGCGGCCTGTGAACAAGCCTTTCAAGCTAGGACATTCAAACTATTACCCTATCGATCCATTGATGTTCCCTTCCTGACTGAGTACTGTCCCTCTGTCATGGAGATTGTCACTTACTATAATCTAGGTTTTCTGCTTTCCTTGGAACGGACCATAAATTACGACCTCGTCTCTGAATTTTACAACAACCTACAACAAGGTCCTCAAGGGGGATTCGAGTTCACTACTCGTGTCGGGAAGATGAACCTCGATTTTTCATATGAGATTTTGGCAGAGTACTTGGGTGGTCGACGATCACCGAATCTTTATTCGATCTATCCTGAACTTCCTGATCCTCTGCTAGCACCGTTCGCAGATGTTACCCCTGACTCTATCTATCAACACTTTTTTGGTCATCCTCGCCCTGCCGGGCCTGACGAATTAGGTCCAGTTTTCCCTACTTTTGCTGCCCTCTGCCTTGCTCCAGCTGATTATGTCCTTTTCAAGATCATCACAAATTGCATTTTGCCCATTACTTCAAAGCCGCTGGCCGAGATCCGACCCTACCACTGCCTCATGCTCTACGGCATGCATTGCCGGATGGACTTTGATATCATGGAGAGCATTTTTCAGTTTATCCTATCCTACCGTGAGCCTAGCCGTCGCACGGTTTATATGCCTTTTGGTCACATCATCACTGATTGGCTTATGTCCATTGGTGTTGATGTCACCAAGGGCAGGACCGTACCCATGGTTAAGCAGGATTGTCGTTTGGGTCGGCGGGCTTGTGCAAAGTCTGGTATTGTGATTCGTGAGCGCGATGGGGTCTTGGTGTGGAAGGATGGACGCGGACTTGGTGATCTTCCTGGAGGGGCACTGCATTTTCAGGCACCACACGAGGCTCCTCCTGCTGACACTGAGTATGACGACGAGCCGGAGCCTGATCTGCACTGGCAGATCTCAGAGCTGGATCAGACGGTACAGGAGTTTATTCAGATGGGGGCGACAGATCGTGAGGAGTTTCGTTCGGGCTTTCGCTCCCTAGATTCCCGACTGACCAGGATCGAGACCGAGGTCTCAGGGACCCGCACACTCCAGCAGACATGGTATGATGAGTGGCGCAGCCACACATTTCCAGGAGGTGCACCTTCTTCGAGTACTACACCAGGGTCCTTGGCTCCTACTGATGCCACGATGGATGACCTCATGCGCGATGACGACCCCCACTGACACTTGCGCTTGGATGTCTGTTGTCTTATCATGATCTGAGTATTTGACTGTGATGCTTTCGGGCTGTACGCCCTATGACTTACTTGGTGTGGTCTTGGCCGCACGTATTTTGATGCATATGTCTTGCATCTTGGATGTTTTATGACTTAGACTTTCTGACCTTGATGCATGTGTTCTGCATTTCTTATGTTTATGCATTGACGTGTCTGACTTTGCTTCACATGCTTATCTACTCTTAGTATGTTTATTATTGATGCCATGTTGTTTATATGACTATGATCTGCATGTTTGATCAATTGCGATGTTCATGCTTGTAATGTCATGTCTACCTGATACATATACATGTTATGGCATGCTTTGCGAGTTGATAATTCGTGTTCATATGATGCATGTGATTGATATATCTTGCTCTATCTTTTTCACATGTATTCGAATGGTTATCCAACAACCTATCACATCTTTATTGATTTGAGATACCCCTAGGGTTGAGGGGGAGTTTGTTTTAATCTTAACAGCCCTTCTGGCCCCTTTTCGGTGTTCGACAAAGGGGGAGAGTGTGGATTGGTTAAGTTTAGGATGATCATGTTGTAGGGGGAGGATCTGGATTCCCCTATGATTCTAAAGTTGAAAAATATTGATTGAGATCCCTAAACTTAGATCGGGTTGTTAAACAACAAAAAGGGGGAGATTGTTGATGCAGTCTGGCCCTGATTGTTATTTTGGTGTTGACACCGATTTAAGTTTAGGTGGATGATTATTGATTATGATTAAGTCCTGATCGGGGATCAGGCATGGTATTGAAAATCCTAGTCTGGAGGGCTAGGTGTTGAAAAATCCTAACCTGGAGGATTAGATGTTGAAAATCCTAGTCTGGAGGGCTAGGTGCTGGAAAATCCTAACCTGGAGAGTTAGGTGTTGAAAAGTCCTAGCTTGGAGGGCTAGGTGTTGGAAAAGTCCTAATTCGGAAGGGTTGGGTGAAAAGTCCTAGCTTGGAGGGCTAGGTGAAAAGTCCTAACTTGGAGGGTTAGGTGCAAATTCCCATCCTGGAGAATTATGTGAAAAAGTCCTGGCTTGGAGGGTCAGGTGCCTAGCTTGGAGGGCTAGGTTGGATGAAGTTCTAACTCAGAAGGGTTGGGTGAAAAGTCCTAGCTTGGAGGGCTAGGTGAAAAGTCCTAACTTGGAGGGTTAGGTGCAAATTCCCAACTTGGAGAGTTAGATGGAAAATCCTTAGCTTGGAGGGCTAAGGTGGATGAAAACTTAGCTTGGAGGGCTGAGTTTGAGTCCCTGGATCGATCAGGGATTCTGGCACGCTGCTCCTTCGTGGATCGGTCTGGTGACCGATCCAGCGATGACTGATCGGTCGGGTGACCGATCAGGGAGCACACAGTGAGGTTGGGAACCTACTGTGCTGCTCCTGATCGATCTGGTGACCGATCAGGGAGTATGCGTTTCACCCATTGACTGGCTCCTGATCGGTCTGGTGACCGATCAGGGAGCGAGCAGTGAGGTTGAGTTCCCTTGCTGAACTGCTCCTGATCGGTCAGGTGACCGATCAGGATCACTGTGCAGATCGTTCCGGAGAACGATCAAGCGTCGCAGGTTCCTCTCTATGATCGATCAGGACGGAGCCTGATCGGTCTGGTGACCGATCAGGAGGCTTCCTGATCGGTCCGATGACCGATCAAGAGGTCTGGACTGCGAAGCTCAGAAATCGCCCAAGAAAGGGGTGGATCGGTCAGGTGAACGATCCACGACCTGAGATCGGTCTGGTGATCGGTCCAGGAGAATCTCAAAGAAATCGCGATTTCTGATTGAGCGTTGGGGATTGATCAGGACGAATCCTGATCGGTCTGGAACCAGCCTGATCGGTCTGGTGACCGATCAGGAGGCTCTCTGATCGGTCCGGTGACCGATCACTTTAATTCAAATTGCACTGTCAGACACTCTGATCGCGTCTGAACATCTGATATCTGCTGCCACTTACCTCTGATATTTGATTCACTGTGTGATATACTGCTCTAATATTTTGACTAAGCTACAGGTGACAGGGGAGGATTCAAACACTCAAGGAGAAGTCAAAGGGGGCTTTCCTTGGAGCAGGTTTGTCCATTTCTCCACTCAGGTTGCAACGACTGGAGCTGCAGGACTGAAGCCGCTGACTGAAGCTTGGCTGAGGGAGCTCAGGAAGTTCAGTAAGGGTTCAGTGTAGCTGGCGTTGGCAGTGAGGCAGCTGGAGGCTGCTGGAGATGAGGTCACTTGATGCTTGGTGGAGAAACAAAAAGGAACGGGAGACAGCTTGGTGGAAGCAGAGAAGCATTCGAAAGCTTACAGCTTGTGTTCTTGAGTTCCTGTGCCTTGAGTTCTCCACATCAAGCTTGCTGTGTTCTTGAAGTTTCCATCATTCTGAGCAAGCGATCGAAAGCAATCATCCATTACTGAGCGCTTGAAGGAGAAAAAAGAAGCTTGGAGTCCGACGTGGGAAGACACGAAGAAGGGTTCTTGCGTGAGATCGCCACTGGGTGGAGCTCAGGGAAGCTTGCTGGTTTTTTCCTTGCTAAGTGTTTGAGTAAGATCCTTCTTGTTGTTTCTTGTGCTTAAACTATATCTTGTTTGAAACACACTGTGGAGAGGTTTCTCCACCGAGAAGGAGGTTGCTGATTTATCCGGTGTTAACCGGGGCTTGATCTGCCGACGATCAAGGGATCGCCCACCTTAAGGGCACGCCAAGGAGTAGGGGCAAGTTATCCCCGAACCTTGTAAAATCTCCTTGTTAGCGATCTTGCTAATTTTGGTAGTTAGTTTTCTGTTTTAGTTTCTGCACATTCTGTTTTTCATACTTCCGCTGTGCTACTAACAACTTCGAGTGCAGAAACTTGCTAACCCCTCGAAGAAAAAGTGATTGGCTATATTCACCCCCCCTCTCTAGCCATCTCGTCACCAACACTCAAGCCAAGTCTATGTATATCCTGCAGAACCTGCATACTCAAATATACATATAAAATATAAGGGCAGACCTAACTTAAACTCTTTGCCCAAACATCAAAACACATGGTCTCACGGACCATCGGGATTACCTCAACAATCTCCTCCTTTTTTATGTTTGGCAATACGTTTAAGTTAAGAAAAATAAATAACAAATACAAATACTAATAACATTTGGACTTACGTTGTCAAGGCTACACCTTAGACTTACATCGCCAATGCATGTGCCAACATGTAATGCAAATGCAACCAATGCATGAGACCTATCACAAGGCTCCCCCGACACCTAACCTCCCCTAATGAGTTAGGAATTTTACCATAGATTTTTTAAGAAACTATCTCAAGGCTCCCCCTACACTTGGACTTATCAAGGACTTTTTAAGAACCTATCACAAGGCTCCCCCTTTGCTAATAAATGAGCAACAAAACTCCGCTTCACCTAAGCTCCCCCTTGAGCTAGAATTTCTTGCAAAGGTACATAGTTTTCCCTATTAAATCTTAATTCTCCCCCTTTATCATATATCAAAAAGAATTCCAAAATATCCCAATTATTAGATTCTTTAACCCCTAATGACAATAAATATTGTGTATAAGATTATATACTTGTTTGACATTATTATGACACTTTTCGACTTTGCTGAAAATAGTTTCAACATGTATCAGTCGACTGAGACAGTTACTAGTCGACTGATCCCTATCGAAAAAATCTCACAGAAGCAATCTCACTCTAGAAAGCACTGTTACCATTCGACTGTCCCTCTGCACTAGTCGACTGACATCCTGATATTGGCATTTCAGCATTTCTGAACTCAATTTTAGAAATGCGCAATAATTCCATAATTTCCCAAAAATTCTCAAATTGTATAGAGTGATTTGTGGTACCTGTGTCTACTTGGAAAAATATATTTAAAAATGTATATATCTAGGATGTCAAGATTGACACAAAATCCAAAATTAGCTAAATAGTTCAATTGAACCTTAACCTAAAGTCCTAATTTTGGCTTTCTCTGGATGTATCTGCCCATACCAAACCACAATGCATCCTTATCATTGGTTTATATGACATCTATACATCAAAAATTAATTTCATCCAATATGACCCCAATGTCATATATCTTGCATGAAACATAAATCATATGTGTTAAATCCCTAAGGTTGAGACTCAAATCTGTCTCCAAATCCTTTGACACATTCCATAATCCATCTATACTCCCAAATAGTAACCCCATAAGATCCATTGACTATGGGTTCCAAATTGGCTCTTTGAGCTCCTCCTATAGCTCCTAGTCTTAGCCACCTCCGTAGGTGAATCATCCACAATTGCTAGGTCACACCGGTGTATCTCCGGTGACTCTTGACCTATAAATCTCTCCTTCTTAACCTCGGATATCTTATCCTTAGTTAAATTCTTCTTTTCCTTAACCTTGGATATCTTGTCCTTGGTTAATGTCTTTTTGCCCTTAAATGATATTCCCTTGTCATTTTTGGACTTCCTATCCTTGTCATAATCATATGCTACCATATATCTTGTTATTTGCATTGGAGGACCTAGATCGTTATCCTAAACTCGATCTATCATTGTTGAGTTTTTTGCTACCCAACATCATACCCAACCCTTTAGATCCAATAATGAATCTATCTAGGATTTTCTCCAATTTATCAAACATTTCTCTAAAAGTTTGGTTTTTCCTCTCTAGGGTTCTAACCATATAGTCAACATGTCCACCTTGAACATTCCTAGACCTACTCATTCTAGGCATGTGTCTCCTTTCCTTGAAATTTATGCCTTGGTCCTTAGGTTTAATGGTCATAGGTTTATCATGAATAAATTTCCTAGGGTTATGACTTACAATGACCCTATTTTTATCATGATACTTAAATCCAAAATTTTGCATGGGTACATGATCAATATTATTCCTAGCATGCATGAGAGAATTTAAATTTGATTTACATTAAAAGTTAAGATATGTCTCCCTTACCCTTGTAGCTCTCCCTTGATGTAAGCTCTTCTTCTTTAAATTCTTCTCCCATTTCTTCAAATGTCATAGCTTCTTGAGCTCTTCTTTCTTTGGGCATTTGGTGTGGTAGCGTCCTTTCTCACGACACGTGAAGTATCAAATGTGGATTCTTTTCCTTTGGGTTTCTTCAACCCATGCTAGAATTTAAAGGAATTGAAATAGATTTAGAATTTACCTCTTTCTTACCCATTGAAGACTTATCCTTGTAGTGCCTTTTTTCATTGCACCCAAAGCAAATGATGTGGTCTTTTGATTTTGCTTTGGTGAAAGTGCTAGCTAGGTTGACTTCTGCTTCAACCTTTGATGATGTGGATTGTTCATCCGCACTCATCAATGTGATTTCTTCATTGTCAAAGTTAGATGATGCTTCTTCTTCTTTCTTCTCCTTCTCTACCTCTTGGACAGTTTGACCCATCTCCTTAAGCTCTTCTTCTTGTGTAGGTTTTGGTTCTTCCTATAGAACCATTTTTACTTTGTTTCACAAATCATGGGCATTCTTGTATTCTCCTACACGACTAATCACATTAGGAGGCAAAATATCGATCAAAATTGATATTACCTTATTGTTAGCCTTTGATCGTGACCGTTGCTCTTCTATCTAATAACGTGGTTAAATCTTCTTCCCATGCTTGTCTCTTGGGGCTTCAAATGGTTCCACGATGACCATATTTGTGTCCGAATCCGTCTCGAAGAAGATCTCCATTTTTGTCCACCAAGAAAAATCTCCTCCTTCAAATTTTGGTGGACTCGTAAACTCGGTCGTCTTTGCTTCCTCGATGATTAGTCCGATGGAGAGCGACCTTCCCTCTAATACCAATTATTAGAGGATCGGAGGGCGGCTAGAGGGGGTGAATATCTCGTCACCCTCAACTCGTCGGTTCTCTTCTTACAATGTTAGTGTGCACAACAGAAATATAATTAAACTAAACACTGACAAGAAGACAAACCGATATAACATGGTTCGAAAAAGACGCTCCTACTCCACGACTATCCGTAAGGTGGACGATCCGATCCGCCGGTGGATGACTCCCCGGAAAACCTCCAACTATGCTCGTGTAGCTCCTTGTGGGTGGAGAAACCTCGCCACAACCTCACCAAGAACACTAAAGCACAAGTAGACTACTAATAAACTTTAACCAAGTTTATTTCATCAACCTTGCTCAAGCAAACTGAGTTCTCTTAAATAGACTCGTTTGCTAATCTAGTTGTTACAGTCGACTGGTGTCAACACCAGTCAACTGACAATTATTGAATTCGAACGATATAGTCCAACGTTCAAATTCAGCCGACACCAGTCGACTGCACAGAAAGATCATCGAGTCTGTAGACTCAATCAGTCGACTGATCCCATATCAGTCGACTGCTCAAACCCTAAACCTAGGGTTTCCCTTCCCGAGTACATTTCACTCGCATCGGACCTCACGACTCATTCGACTCTTCTTTCGACCTTGATTTGTTGTCTTCAAGCCTTCTTCGCTATGACTCTCGTCCCTTGGATGCATATAAGCCATGACTCATCTCCATGTCATCCTTCGTATATGCCTCAAAGGTGCTCCCTCGGCTCATCGTTGTTGTCTTGTTTACAGTCCCTCGGATGCATCATCCTTCACCGGATCCGAAGTCGTCAAGTTAAATTATGTGTATCCTATAGAGCATATTTACTCAAATACACATATCAAATATAATGGCAAACTAACTTAAACTCTTTTCCCAAACATCAAAATACATAGTCCACGGACCATCGAGATTGCCTCAACACTATAGCCGGATCAATGACGGGTCAATGGGTACCCGACCTATTGACCCAGTTTATGGGTCTAGACCAGGCCCGATTCAAATCGGCTAACTATCTTGATCTTGTTTATAATCGATGAAAATTGGAATATGGTGAGCTAGCTCAAAAATTGACCAGAATAAGACTTTGAACAAGGGAAGACCTGTAGGAACATAAGGAGAAAAGGAGAAAGGACATAGGTGAATAGGTAAGGGGTCTCTGGTGTAGTTACTCTGACGCTTAAGTCAGCAAAACAGAATAAAAACATCGAAGGTGAATAGTAGAGAAAATGAGATGTGTCCTCCCAAAAAAACATAGTGTCCCTCATGGAGACGAGACCCCTTTTATAATACCTTTCCAATCCCCATATTGATGAGGCAATTATCAATGTTAGACGATGTGTCCAATCGTCGTATTTTTGTTATATCGCAATTTCATCATATATGTAAAACTAGTATTTTGTATCTATGTAAAGATACCATCCTACGTGCTTCCTACAAATCCAAGTGCTTCTGATAAATCCACGTGAAGCATTAATTATGAAAAAGTCTGTGGGCCAAAAGGGCCTAGGGGTTTTGAGGCTTTAACCCACCAATAGAATAGTGGGCTAAGAGCAAAGGGCTCAATCTTTAATCTAAGGTGAATGAGCTTAATTACGGGTTTATTTATCTTCCGTAAAAAGGGAGCCGAGCGTCAAGAATATCCGACTGAGGAGTTGTGCCCCTAAGATGTCCAACCGGGACTATTCGATCAGAGTATGAAAGGGGGAGCCGAGCTCCAAGTGTATCCGACTGGAGAACTAGGCCCCTGGGATATCCGATCGGGATTATCCAATTAGAGTATGAAAGGGAGAGCCGAGCCTTACGAGTATCCGACTCGGGAGCTGGCCCTTAAGATGTCCAACTGGGATTATCCGATCACATAGTGAAAGGAGGAGCCAAGCCTCGAGAGTATCCGATTGGAGAGTTGGACCCCTAGGATGTCTATTCGATCGGAGTATAAAAGGGAGAATTGAGGTCCGAGTGTATCCGACTGAGGAGCTGCCAAGTTGGTCTCTAAAATGTTCGTCCGGGATTATCCGATCGGACCACAACTTCACATGGTCCGGCCATGGACGACACCTGCGTTGAACTTTGACCGCCATATCAATCGTCAGATTGACCTTCAATTATTACGTGGGGTCGTTCATGTTGGCCGTATCAAATCTAATTCTTCTACTGAAAATTCTTATTAGGTTCCCTTATGACGTTGAACAGCAAACACCTGTTTAGTCGGAAGGCGAAGTCGAAAACGTTGCATCATCTTTGCCACGAGTACCAGTGAGCCACAGACTTTGTGGCATAATTCAGCATCTCAAGACTCTGTCTTGTAATTGTGTCTTTCCAATGACATAATTGAAGCTAGCGAACAACAAAATCTCCATATGATCTATCTTTGTGATTTATATCTTGTAGTTATCTCTGTTCGGGAATCAGGTGGTCCTCCACTGCATTATCTTCAAGCTGGCACCATTATTGTTGCACTTTCGTTGATGTGGTTAAAGTAAGCTTTTGCAACTCTTCGCGTTGAGTTGAGTTCCACATCCATCGCATTCAAAGGCCTCACGAGGCCATAATAAACAAGGTCAGCTCAAATTTGCTAGGAAAAAAAGAGGAGCTAGAGATTTGATTCAGGTGAGTGGAAGTGTGAAATCAATGGTTCTGGTTCGTTCTCTAGCACTTGCTAACTACGACTAGTTCCATATTCTCACACACATGAAGGACCACAAGAACAACAAACATGAAATGGCTGCGACCAAAAGGAATAATTACCATTGACTTCACCTGAAAGATTGGTGGCATAACTCTACTTTCTCTGTGCTTGCTGATGGCACAAACCACCATGACAGTTGAAGTTACAACACAAGGAATCATCAGTCTTGAAACTGCTTCCTCTCTTTAGTTCAAAACCACATGTTAAATTTCTGAAGTGCTTAGAAGAAACCATGGATCAAGTTGCAGATTGTCGCCGAGGTGGGGCACCGAGGGGACTACAAAGTGGATCATGAACATGTCCACACTTCCAAATATGAGCAAATGAATTGTGGAAGTGAAATCATGTCCCTTATCTATAACGATCAGTTTGTCTGACTCATCAATCCAATACCACAACTTCTATTCCTCAAGGGAAGCCTGGCATCAAGCTTCAGCGAACCAACAGTGAATGCTTGGTCTTTTCAGGCGAGCCAAGTTTCCCATTGTCCTGTTAACAGTGATAGTCCACCCAAACAATACAAAGTACAAGTGGTTCGGAAAGCACGACAACTTGGACATCCTCCACTACCTAAAGTGCTGGGAAGTCTCGTTGGAACTCATCCAGCCAAATACTCCACTAAGGAAGAACAATAGTAAATCGTGATTAATGCAGCACCCAACTCTTGTAAACTTTATTGCCATTATTGATACTTATGTGGGCCGTGGGGACTATAAAGATGCAAAAGAAACGATGATAGCTATGTATGACATCTCCACTCAGCTGAATACTTTCATGAAAACCCGAATGCAGCAGCAGAAATATCCTTCTCCTGGCGCAGACATGCAAAAATACAACAAACAAGACTTAGTCCACCCCAGCTACTAGAGTGATGGAAACAGAGGTCTTACATACTAATAATGATTGAAGGTTTTGAATAACTTTTTGCTCATAAACATAGAGCCTACCTAAGTACTTACAGTTTCATAGAAGAACCATGGAAGGTGGAAATGGAGTAGTAAAGAAACAAAAAGACCAAGGGAATCCTAAAAATTGACCTTGGCAAATAGTTACTAACACAGGAATTTGCTGCTTTAGCAAGCACCAGAATATAAGTCCTTTTATTAAAAAAAAGGTAATAACTAACAGCAAAAGTATCCATTCCACTTCTATTTCTACTGAAGAATTTCCTTTGAAGTTATTACTACTACATACTTTTTCTTCTTCTTTTTAAGGGAAACCAGCATAATACCAACATACGCAGCTGTGCAACTTCCCATCCTTGTTTTTCCACCCTCTTGTGTCTTCTCTCATGGAGGGAAAGAAGACTCAGACGATCAAAAGCAAGCACAACAAGGCGTTGATCCTGGCAGCAGGAGCAATTTCAACGAGGAACGGCAGCCATGGTTGAACCTTACACTTGGCGGGAGCACCTCAGCAGCTGATGGAAGCTCTGCTAGCGCGCTGCAGTGCAAAATGCAAAGCCGCAAGATGTTCTCGTGCAACTTCTGCATGAAAAAGTTCTGCAGCTCACAGGCTTTGGGCGGTCACCAGAACGCACACAAGAGAGAGAGGGGTGTCACGAGGAGACCTCAGCAGTCCCAGAAAACGACGATAGGATTTCCCCTCTATGCATCTGCTCATAAATCTCTGGCAGTTCAATCTCACTCAGTCGCGCATGAGCAACAAGCAGAGGGAGGCTTGCCTATGATCACGAGATGTCGTCAAATGAACTCTGACACCGAAGCGATCACAAGGGTTCCGTTTGCGCTTGATCAAGTTAGAGGATCGACATGGCCTGGGAGCTTTCAGAAGAATTCTCAGCCTACCGGCTGCCCATCAGAACAAGAAAAACTTGATCTGAGTCTCAAGCTTTGATGAGTTTGACAGTCTCATGGCTTCCCAATGCATTTTATCCTCATCAAACTTATTTTTGCCTCTGCTCACCAATAAACTCGATCATCAAATTTTCATGGAGGCAATTGTTCTTACACTTGCCAATACATGTCCACTGAGTCCCAATTCTCCCAGGTAATTAAGGTCATATATCCATGGATGTGCCCTTCACTATTCAGCTTCATAGGTAATACTCTACTTCTAGTTCTCTTGAAGAAAGAGTATTGATTCGCGCAAAGCTTGTAGAAAACAAATAAATTGGAAACCAGAAGCACCAGAAGAGAGAAATTTGAAGTATGTAGCTGCCTTTTGTTTGAATAGAAAGTTGAAGCTGGCTTCCAGCTACCAAAAGTAAGTGCTATCATTTAAAACCAGTTGTGGTTTTTGGTTTTAAGATTCACAAGCTTGATAAGTTGCAGAGGCTGAGATTGTTTATCTCTTCGTGTAAAAAAATCTTACAAAACCACTTCTAGTTGATCTATTCAGACAGTACCACAATCAGTAGTATGAATTGACTAGGTAGGAACGAGGTAATTCCTAAGTTTTGTTGTCCAATAGTTTACCTATGTATTTCAACTTCGACTCTGATAAGAATTTTCGATGAACATGAAGACTGCAAATGAAGAAAAGAAGAAGAAAAATTCCTTGCTTCAACGCTCCTGGTGTTGGAAACAAATACCATATTATCAAGAATTTAACCAGGAGCGATTATAAGAAACAAAACAATATTTTTTTTTTCCTCAAGCACTACATGCAATCAGCTACATTTTCAAAAGCTTGGACATGTTTTCTTTTCCTAAACAAATGAAGAAGAAAAACTTGAATCTTTAAAAGACAACTTTAATAAACAAGTGGTACACTATGATTTTACATGGTAATTATATACTATGATTTTCAAATGTAATAATATAATCGAGGTTTTAAAAGCTATTCTAGTGAAACATCCTAATACAAATTTCATTATAAAATTCATCTCAATTCTCGGTATCTAATGTAGAAAAAGGACCTATTGTTGAAAATTGGAGTTATCAATATCGATGCAATAACTTAGGTCCAATTAATCAGCTCGTCAATAAGTTGACGTCTCCAACTGACGGAGCCTCAGCATCTAATCTCCTTTATATTCTCGATGTATGCTTCTCGTTATCGTTGTCACCGATTTTTCTTGTCGGTCGTCATCACTTAATATCGTCGGTCGGTGAACACCTCCTTGGATATCGACACACTCTTTCGAGTAAGTTTATCTTCATATAAGAGATTTAAGATCGAAGTGAAGACTAGGCCTTCTTTCCTTACAATATTGTCTTACTCAGGTGATTACAATTTGATCCTACCTAGGATCGCCGAACGAACCACTGGTGAGTTAGCACGAATGCTATTTTGTCGCCAATCGCTTAGCAACAGTGGAGATCAACAGGAGATTTGTGAAGCCTGGACAGGAAAAGGAGAGAGGAAGAGAGTTAGAATGATGGGTAGGGATTCTCCGGTGTAGCCACCTTGACTTAGAGAACGGAGAGAAAGAAGAGAAGCAGTATGGGGAGCCCTAATTAGGATTCTGAGATGTGTTTTTTTTGTGTCTGTGAGTATCTGTGACTATCAAAGGGGCGGTTATCTTTTATAGGGCAATGGCTAATCTGTATTCTCCACGTATCTTCTCCTCCTTCGAGATTATTATTCGCTTCTTGTAACGTTTGTGAATTCCAAAATTTATGTGAGCATTATATTCTTCCTAAATTAATCGAATCCGAAATCCACGTGAACATTATTTCTTTCGAAAATAGTCATGAATCTCAAGATTCGCTCGAGTCAAATGGCCGCCCTATTATAGCACCCTAAAATCAAGATGTCGTGAAGTCAAGGGCGTCAAGAAGTCGAGGGTTGATTCGCCACCATTTTATGGCTCCAAGAAGTTAGAATGCCAGGAAGTCAAGGGCGTCAAAAAGTCGGGACGTCAGAAAGTCGGGACATCAAGAATTTGAGGTTAGGGCTGACTTATTGCCATCTCGGCAAAGTTACCAACTTTCCTTATCAACGTGGCATGACTACCTCTTGAATCACTATTGACAATTATCTCCCAATATACAAAAATCAATGACTCAAAATAGTAACATTCCAAATTTCAAGTCCTAACAAACTTGAGAAACCTTGAAATTCGTTTGGAGAAGAGAAGAGAGGAAAGCATAAGAGATAACTTATTTCTCGTTTTAGTAGGTGTGACCTTGTGTAGGAATGATAATTTCTTTCGAATTCGATAGAGGATCTGATATCCGACCCAAATGGAGGAGGGTATGGAGAGACTATCGATACCCGATATCCGACCCGAACACCCGATTAAAATATATATATATATATATAATATATTTTTTTCAAAATCTACTAATAATTTGTGTTGATATTAGAATAGGTTATATAAATATTTAATCTATTTTTAAAATTATATATATATATATGATATTAATTTTAATGTATTTTTGTTGAATGATATAGTTGGATTAAAAGAAAAAAAATTATTATGATTCAAGATATTCAATCCTTAATTTAATGGGTATGAATATTCGAATGAATATCTAATATCCGATGGGTGTGGGCATAGAGGATATAAAATCCAATCCAAACTCGATTCATAACTGATCGGGTTGAGTATCCCGTGGTGGACACGTGGGCTGAAGAAGCTGAGTGACAAGATATAGCGAGTCTGAACGACTCTCCTTCAGAGCTCCCGAGACCCTCTAGGGAAGGGGATCCCTCGGACCCCCTCGGTAGACACGCCCCAGAGGGCAAATCAGGAGACCCACTCCCGGGATCACCTTAAGAAGCCAGTCCCCGGGACCACCTTGGGGAAGCGGAATGCCCGGGACCCCTCGAGCCAGAAGACCCCGAGATCACCTCGGGAAAGCGAACCCCAAGAAGCATTCGACCTCAAGTAACGGTCCCCCATTCTTCGGATTTGCGGATAACCATCACCTATTATTGCGGAGTCATCATGGCCCATAAATGTCGCAACGGGGCGAACATAATGATGGCATGGACCATTGCAAAGGTTATCCAGTAACCGACAAACAGGGGGGGCGTGACAAAGATCATGGAGGCGCACGAAGGCAGTCGCTGCAAGTATAAAAGGTACTTCAATCCCTCCGATAGGAGGGTTACACTCTCTCTACTACTCTCATATTTTCTTGCATTCTCTTTATCGTCTCCATTGAGGCACTGACTTGAGCGTCAGAGTGGGCTCCACCGAACAACCTCCGGCGTGTTCCCCTAACGCTCGTGTTAATCTCGCAGGGTGTGAAGTTCCTCCTCTAGCGTCAGCCTCCGCGTGGGTTGAACCTTGGTGACTAGTCATCGACATCAATTCCTTCCGGAACAAGTTTAGCGCCGTCTATGGGAAACCAATAAAGCACCAGAAGGAGCACTGATGGCGGAGGTAGCTGTTGGGGCAATCTATGGTCCGGAGTAACCATGTGTTTTGATGTTTGGGCAAAGGGTTTAAGTTAGGTTTACCCTTGTATTTGATGTGTGTATTTGAGTGTGCAGGTTTGCAGGATACACATGAACTTAGCTAGACGGCTTCGGGTCCGGTGAAGGATGGTGTGAGGAGATAAGCCGTGGGCTTGTATGTTGATGCAGTCTGACCTGATTGTTGTTTTGGTGTTGACACCGATTTAGTTTAGGTGAGTAAGATAAGTTCGGCTTAAGTCCTGGTCAGGGACTAGGCATGAATTTTGATGAGTGAAGCCGGGTGAAGGAAATCCTAGTGAATGAAGCTATGTGAACGAAACCCTGGTAAGTGAAGCCGGGTCCCGGTGAGTGAAGCCGAGTGACGGAAACTCCGGTGAGTAAAATCGGGTCCTGGTGAGTGAAGCCGGATGACGGAAATCCCGGTGAGTAAAGCTGAGTCCTGGTGAGTGAAGCCGGGTGACGAAAATCCCGGTGAGTGAAGTCGGGTCCTAGCGAGTGAAGCTAGGTGAAAGGAAATCCCGGTGAGTGAAGCTGGGTCCTAGTGAGTGAAGCCGGGTGACGGAAACCCCGGTGAATGAAGTCGGGTCCTAGTGAGTGAAGCTAGGTGAAAGGAAATCCCGGTGAGTGAAATCGGGTCCTAGCGAGTGAAGCTAGGTGAAGGAAATCCCGGTGAGTGAAGTCGGGTCTTAGCGAGTGAAGCTAGGTGAAGGAAATCCCGGTGAGTGAAGCTGGGTCCTAGTGCGTGAAGCTAGGTTGAACTACCTCGGTGAGTGAAGCTGGGCATGAAGTCTTGGTCCGGGGGACTGAGCATAAGTCGGAGAGTGACTGGATCGGTCTGGAGTCCGATCAGGGAGTTGGCACGAACTCCCTTGATAATAGATCGGTTTGGTGACCGATCTAGGGTGTCTGATTGTTCTGGTGAACGATCAGAAAGAGAACAGAAACATTCTGTGTGGTTTCTGATCGTTCGGGTGAACGATCAGAGAGAGATCAGAAAGGGTCTGAAGAAAACCCTGATCGGTCACTGCGACCGATCAGGGTCCTCCTAGATCGATCAGGATGGCTCCTGATCGGTCCAGAGGTGACCTGATCGGTCACTTTGACCGATCAGGGCATAACCTGATCAGTCAAGTGACCGATCAGGTTAGGGAGCTGGTGGGAGCTGGCGAAATCCCAGTGAGCTGGTGGATCGGTCTGGTGACCGATCCCTAATCTCTGATCGGTCAGTGTGATCGATCAGATCCTTACTGGATCGATCAGAGGTGAGTCTGATCGGTCAGAAGGGTAACTGATCGGTCAGGGTGACCGATCAATGTCTGATAACTTTAATTTGAATCACTGTCAGACTTCCTGATCGCTTCTGATTTCTTCTGATACATTTTGATTTGCTTCGCTAATCCATCTGTTGAGTGTGCAGACGTTACAGGGACGATACAAACCAAGGAGAAGGGTCAATGGCGACTTTCACCGCGGCAGGTTTGTTTGTTTTCTGTTTGCAGGTTTCAACGGCTTCTGGCGGAAGCTGGCGCGACTGACCGAGGCTCAGCTGAAGAGGTCTTCAGTGGACTGAGCGCTCTGTGGAGGTCAGTGGGTCAGCGATGATGAAGCGTTGGTTCAGTGGGTGCAGCGCGCCTGGTGATGAGCAGAAGCTTAAGAAGAAGCTGGGAAGCAGAGGAGAAAAAACAGACAGAAAACAAGCAAAGGGTTTTGTTGTGGTTTTGCTGGGTTGTTTAGCTCTCTGTATAGTCTTCTTTCTTGAGCGTTCCTGCTACATCGACTGAGTGTGCTTCCTTCTCGTGATCTCCTGTACACAACCTGATTCATCTTTGAGATCTGTGGAGAGGTTACTCCACCGAGAAGGAGTTTTTCATATCCGGAGTTCTGGGGCTTGATCTGTCGACGATCAAGGGATCGCCCACCTCACGGGCATGCCAAGGAGTAGGGGCAAGTTATCCCCGAACCTTGTACATCTCTGTGTTAGCTGGTTTGTTTTCTTTCTGTCTGTTTGTTTCTTTCTGCTCTGTATTGTGTCTTTCGCTGCTAACCTAAGTGCAGAAAGAAAGTTAAGAAGCCAAGGTTTTTGTGTCTGGCTATTCACACCCCCCCTCTCTAGCTATCCAAGGTCCAACAAGTGGTATCAGAGCCTGAGGCTCTTTCCAACGGTTTAACACCCGAGAGCAAAGAAGGATGGCTATGAGGGAAGGCTTTAGCACCAACAGACCTCCATTTTTCGATGGAGCTGATTTCCAGTACTGGAGATCCCGAATGGAATATTATTTGAAGACCAACATCAGCATGTGGTTCTCAGTCAAGGAGGGATTCACCCCTCCAAAAGATGCTGAGGGCAAAGAGCTCGAGTTCTCAAGGTGGTCGGCAGAACAGACAAGGAAGGGGGAGGCTGATGCTAAGGCAGTGGTCACCTTGCAGTGTGGGATGACCAAGGAGCAACTTATCAAGGTTGGTCCTTTCTCAAGTGCTAAAGATCTATGGAACAAGCTCATTGAGCTTCATGAAGGCACTCGAGATTCCCGGATAGCAAAGAGAGACCTCCTCCTCAATCAACTTCAGAACTTGACAATGAAAGAAAGTGAAACAGTAAGTATGCTTCATGGTCGGTTCAAGGAAGTCCTCAACGGTTTGCACTCCATCAATGAGAAGGTCGAGAATCGCGACCTTGTAAGGTATGTCCTCAAATCTTTTCCTAGGAATGCCTTGTGGTCATCCATGGTGGATGCTTACAAGGTTTCCAAGGATCTTTCCATTATAAAGCTAGATGATTTATTCTGTGAAATGGAGCTACATGAGATTGCTAACCAAAGCCCAAAGGAGAAGGATATTGCCTTTGTGGCAGGCGACAGAAGACAGAAGAAGAAGGAAAAGAAGAAAGAAAAGGAAGAGGAGAAAAACACACGTCACATGGCTTTCATGGCACTAGAGGTTTCAAATGAGAAAGTAGTGACGAATCAAGGGACTCTTCAACCGCGGCTTCATCATCTTCGGATGATGAAGAGGTAATCTCTCCCGAGTTAGATAAATGTTATAGAACCATTGCATGTTTAACTACCTTGCTTAAAAAATCTAAGAACAAGGTAAAATCATTAAAATTAGAAGTAGAAAAATTAAAAACTTCTAAGGATGATAACATAGATGATTTGCATGTTAAGGTTCTTGAGGATGAGAACAAGGGCCTAAAGAGTGAAATTGAAAAACTCAAGAATCTTCTTGAGAAATTTTCAAATAGCTCTAAAATCTTGGATATGATCCTCAACTCCCAAAGAGCTATCTACAACAAGGTTGGTTTAGGTTACCGACCTAAGGAACCAAGTTTTGTGTCATTAATGTCTAGAACCCAAATTAGATCACCAAATATTTCTAGGGTTCAAAGAGTTAGAAAGAAAATGACCAAGGCATGGGTGCCAAAATCATACATTGAAGGTGCATTAGGTCCAAAGTTTGGGTACCTAAAACATCTATATTTCGAATTGTATAGACATTGATTGAGGAGGAGCATCTATCAACATGGGTTGTTGATAATTGGTGCTCCAAACACATGGTCATTCCTAGTTGGGGATGTGCTTACCATTTCCTCCGCTTGATGGTCCTATGGGGAATTTTTTTCATCTCGAATTTAGATGATTGGAGTTAAATAAATGAAAATCATAAACACCATACACAATATAGATACATGGATTTTTTTTCATTTACTCTATTTATTGGTGTCACTGGAAAATTTTCTCATTTGTATTTGTATACATTTGGGACTATGATTTATCAAGATTACTCCAACCTAATTAGGTCTATGGTTAAGACAAATGAAGTTGATATAAACTTGGGACCATGGAATATCAAAATTGGTGTGATACAGTCTGATCTGGAACGTATCAGAGTTTCAGAAATGTTTCTGAAATCTGATCGGTCCATAGACCGATCTGAAATCGCTTTGTATCAAACATCAACTCTGTATCCAACCTGAACGGTCCGCAGACCAATCAGGATACTCCCTTATCGGTCAAGCAGACCGATCAGGCCTTTTCCTGATCGGTCAAGGAGACCGATCAGGGCTTATGGACACTGATATATCTTTGATGCAGTAGTTAATGCAGTAGCATTGAATTTATGACTATGGTTGATATTATCATTGACTGATAACATTATGCGTTACTCAGTATCAATGATGCATCAGCTATATTTTGATACTCAGTGTCATATGAAGCATATACGTATTTTACCATGATATAATTCTGTATATGCTTTCCGTGTGCAATTCAACACTTACCTTTCGTTACTTTGGTTTTGGGGAGAGACCTTCGTTTAAGGGGGAGTTATTTAAACTTAATAACCAGACCCATTTCGGTGTTTGACAAAGGGGGAGAGAATGGTTGATTAAGTTTAGGTCTTATTACAAATTTAATTATTGTAGGGGAGGACTTTAATTCCCTTGCAATAGTGAAATTTGATTTCATTTGACTTCTAATACCTAAACTTAGAATCGGGTTGTCAAACAATAAAAAGGGGGAGATTGCTGATGCAGTCTGACATGATTGTTATTTTGGTGTCGACACCGATTTAAGTTTAGGTGAGTAAGATAAGTTCGGCTTAAGTCCTGGTCGGGGGCTGGGCATGAATTCCGGTGAGTGAAGCCGGGTGAAGGCAATCCTAGCGAGTGAAGCTAGGTGAACGAAACCCTGGTAAGTGAAGTCGGGTCCCGGTGAGTGAAGCCGGGTGACAGAAACCCCGGTGAGTGAAGCCGAGTCCTAGTGAGTGAAGTCGGGTGACGAAAATCCCGGTGAGTGAAGCCGGGTCCTGGTGAGTGAAGCCGGGTCCTAACGAGTGAAGCTAGGTGAAAGAAATCCCGGTGAGTGAAGTCGGGTCCTGGTGAGTGAAGCCGGGTGACGAAAACCCCGGTGAATGAAGCCGGGTCCTAGCGAGTGAAGCTAGGTGAAAGGAAATCCGAGTGAGTGAAACCGGGTCCTAGCGAGTGAAGCTAGGTGAAGAAATCCCGGTGAGTGAAGTCGGGTCCTAGCGAGTATAGGTGGGAAATACCGGTGAGTGAAGTCGGGTCCTAGTGAGGAAGCTAGGTTGAACTAAGCCCCGGTGAGTGAAGCTGGGCACGAAGTCTTGGTCCGGGGGACTGAGCACAAGTCGGAGAGTGACTGGATCGGTCTGGAGTCCGATCAGGGAGTTGGCACGAACTCCCTTGATAATAGATCGGTCTGTTGACCGATCTAGGGTGTCTGATCATTCTGGTGAACGATCAGAAAGAGAACAGAAACATTCTGTGTGGTTTTGATCATTCGAGTGAACGATCAGAGAGAGATCAGAAAGGGTCTGGAGAAAACCCTGATCGGTCACTGCGACCGATCAGGGTCCTCCTGGACCGATCAGGATGGCTCCTGATCGGTCCAGAGGTGATCTGATCGGTCACTTTGACCGATCAGGGCATAACCTGATCGGTCAAGTGACCGATCAGGTTAGGGAGCTGGTGGGAGCTGGCGGAAATCCCAGTGAGCTGGTGGATCGGTCTGGTGACCGATCCCCAATCTCTGATCAGTCAGTGTGATTGATCAGATCCTTACTGGATCGATCAGAGGTGAGTCTGATCGGTCAGAAGGGTAACTGATCGGTCAGAATGGTAACTAATCGGTCAGGGTGACCGATCAGTGTCTGATAACTTTAATTTGAATCACTGTCAGACTTCCTGATCGCTTCTGATTTCTTCTGATACATTTTGATTTGCTTCGCTAATCCATCTGTTGAGTGTGCAGACGTTACAGGGACGATACAAACCAAGGAGAAGGGTCAATGGCGACTTTCACCGCGGCAGGTTTGTTTGTTTTCTGTTTGCAGGTTTCAACGGCTTCTGGCGGAAGCTAGCACGACTGACCGAGGCTCAGCTGAAGAGGTCTTCAGTGGACTGAGCGCTCTGTGGAGGTCAGTGGGTCAGCGATGATGAAGCGTTGGTTCAGTGGGTGCAGGCGCGCCTGATGATGAGCAGAAGCTTAAGAAGAAGCTGGGAAGCAGAGGAGAAAAAAAAACAGACAGAAAACAAGCAAAGGGTTTTGCTGGGTTGTTTAGCTCTCTGTATAGTCTTCTTTCTTGAGCGTTCCTGCTACATCGACTGAGTGTGCTTCCTTCTCGTGATCTCCTGTACACAACCTGATTCATATTTGAGATCTGTGGAGAGGTTACTCTACCGAGAAGGAGTTTTTCATATCCGGAGTTCCGGGGCTTGATCTGTCGATGATCAAGGGATCGCCCACCTCACGGGCACGCCAAGGAGTAAGGGTAAGTTATCCCCGAACCTTGTACATCTCTGAGTTAGCTGGTTTATTTTCTTTCTGTCTGTTTGTTTCTTTTGCTCTGTATTATGTCTTTCGCTGCTAACCTAAGTGCAGAAAGAAAGTTAAGAAGCCAAGGTTTTGTGTCTAGCTATTCACACCCCCTCTCTAGCCATCCAAGGTCCAACATTGTATACATCCGAGGGACCGTGGACAAAGCAGGGACGATGAGCCGAGGGAAGCGGACTTCGAGGCATATGACAAGGATGACATGGGAGACAGTCCGTGGGCTTGCATGCATCCGCGGACAAGAGTCAAAGACAAAGAGGGCTTGAAGGCAACAGATCGAGACTGCTGGATGAAGAGTCAGCTAAGTTGTGAGGGGTCAAGTGCTGAGGGAAATGTACTCGGGAAATCCTAGGGTTCGAGTGCTGAGAGAAGTGTACTCGGGAAGGGAAACCTTAGGTTTAGGGGTGGACCAGTCGACTGATGAAGTCCATAGAAAGATCAGTCGACTGCCCCTGGAGCAGTCGACTGATGGCAGCTAAAATTCGAACATTGGGCTATAACGTTCGAATCTAAGTGGGACCAGTCGGCTGGTAACGGTCATATCAGCATAGAGCACTATTTAAAGGGGCTCGGTTTTGGCTGAGAGTTCTTGATGAAATTGGCTTTGGTTAAAGCAATTAGTAGTCTAAGAGCTCAGGAAGGTGTTGTGGGTTGTGGCGAGGTTTCTCCACCCATAAGGAGCTACACGAGCTAGCCGGAGGTCTTCCGGGGAGTTATCCACAGACGGATCGGGATCGTCCACCTTACCGACAACCGTGGAGTAGGAGCTTCATCTCTGAACCACGTAAACTGGTTTGTCTTCTTAGTTGTTAGTTTTAGGTTAATTGTATTTTCGCTTGCTTGCTAACACATGTAGGGGAAGAAAAATCGAAAAGTAGCTATTCACTCCCCTCTAGCTTAACGTAAGGTCCCAACACCAGCGGGTCAACCCATTGTCATGACAAAGGAGGAACTGGGTCGCTTGGTGGCCAACGCCATCAAAGAGACGCTCGAACAACACCAAATTGAGCACGCCACCTCACAGCGAGGTGCTTCTGTGCGGGAGGAGATCCCCAGAGTCTCCATCTCGCACCCTCAACCGCGAAGATTCGTCACACCATCGGGGCAACGCGCCAGAACAACCCCGGATTACCAGCGAGACTCTCCCGAAGACATGGAGAAGGGTAACTCGGTAGCCTCCAGTGCGCTGAGACATGAAGAGGGATAGGGGAAGAGGGAGGAGCCTAAGGCCTCCCTAAGGCTCCCTCTACTCCCTTCTCATTTGAGATTGTCGAAGACCCCATGCTGAAGCAGTTCTGCTGGCCTGGGGTTGCTGATTATGATGGGAAGATGGATCTGGAGGATTATGTCTATAAGTTTGAAAATACGGCGCTCCTACACCAGTACACCGATAGTGTGAAGTGTCGGGTGTTCTTGAACGCCCTATCCGGGACAGCCCAACGATAGTTCCAGCGGTTGCCCCCGGGTTCTATCAACTCCTTCATGGAGTTTAGAATCGCTTTTCTCCACCACTTCACCAGTAGTCGTCGTTATTAGAAGATGACGCTTAATCTTTTCACTCTCAAGCAGAAGCCAAAAGAGCCGCTCAAGGAGTACATCCAGCGGTTCAACCGGGTGACACAAGATGCGTCAAGTGTCACGTCGGAAATCCTCGTCAGTACCCAAGGGCTCTCGGAAGGGGATTTCTTCAGATCATTAGTGAAGAAGCCGCCCGCCAGCTTCGATGATCTGCTGGGGCATTTGGTCAAGCACATCAATGTGGAGGAGGTGCAGCTTGCCCGACGTAAGGAACCAGCCGAGGTCCCCCCTCAAGCCGTCACCCGGTCCGAGAGGAGGGAACCCCCGGCCCCAGCCCGAGGAAAATACTTTCACCTAGGGAAGGACCAGTGGGCTGGCAGGCGAAACCTGGTCAAGACGGTGGACATCGAGCAGTCGAAGCCACTGATGAGCACTACGCCAAGGAGTGTCATGCCTTGAAGAAAAAATTGAGTGAAGAGATAGATCCCAAACCTCGGAGGAAGTGGAAGAGGACGGGGTATCGCCAGAATTCCCCTCGACGAGGCTTTTCTCCCAAACGGAGGCAGTCGGGAGAAAATGAGACTCGACATCGGTCCAAATCTCGATCAAGGGGAAGGAGTCGGGGGCCAGCACCCCGAAGGCCTCCCTCCTTGGAAAGAGACCCCCGGAAGGGCAAGGGCCCTGCACGCAACCCGCCCCCTGGACATGTGGGAGTTATCTCCGGAGGATCCACTGGGGGAGATTCCCATTGGGCCAGGAAGTCCAACACCCGGCGTTTGGAGAATTATGCAATCGGGACGAGCCGGATCCAAGATCATTGTCCTACGATCTCATTCGGCCTCAAAGACTTGGAAGAGGTGGAAGCTTCCCATGAAGACGCCTTGGTGATCCTGACCTGCATCGTCAACTATGAGGTCAAGCGTATCTTCGTGGATACAGGAAGTTCTGTGAACATCTTGTACAAAGCTGCTCTGGATCATATGCAAATCGACGAGGATGAACTACTTCCTATTTCGACCCCGCTGTTCGACTTCACCGGGTATCGAGTACAACCGATAGGGCAAATCACCATATCTCTATCATTGGGTAGCGACGTGCTCGAGAGGACCAGGAGGACACCCTTCTTGATCGTGGATGCTCCCTCATCCTACAATGTCATCTTGGCCCGCTCGGCGCTCAGTGTCTTCCGGGCGGTGGTCTCTGTCTACCACCAAAAGATAAAATTCCTGATTGGCGACCGAGTGACTGAAGTCAAAGGGGACCAACTGGTGTCTTGACAATGCTACAGTGGGGAAGTCAGATCGGAGTCCCGGAAGAACCCGAGGGCGCAGGAAGACTAACAGGAGGAAGCAACCATTCACCGAAGTATAGGACCGATAGGCTCACGAAGCTAGAATAGGCCAACTGTCTTCAGTCCGGCCCCCCCGGTAAGATGTGTGTCACATACTATGTATTTGCCCATGTGTTATTGCTACCTTGCAGTGAATTCATGAAATAAAGAAACATGCCTCGCACAAGTACTAGTACGTCAAACAAAAACTCTAATGCCTCACGGTGCTATAGATGCCCGGGGTACTTAGTGTTAGGATCTTACCGTGAAGCTAGAGGGGGGGTGAATAGCTCTCTTTCAATTTTTCTTCCTACAAATTGTTAGTGCGCAAGCGGAAACACAATGAAAATGAAAATAAAACTAACAACTAATAGAACACATCGATTTATGTGGTTCGGAGATGAACCTCCTACTCCACGGCTGTCTGTAAGGTGGGTGATCCCGATCCTTCGGTGGATGATTCCCCGGAGCACCTCCAGCTAGCTCTTGTCGCTCCTTGTAGGTGGAGAAACATCACCACAAACCTTGGATAATCCCTGAGCACTGTATGTTGGGACCGGGTGCATGTTGACATGGATGCGGGTTCGTAATTTTAAAATTAATTACGTGCAGCGGAAGGTTTTGTTAAAAACTGAAATTTTAAGAGCTTAATTGTAATTTCCCAAACTTAGAGGGTCTTTTTGCAAAAGAGCCAAAATTAATATAAAACCCCTAAAAAACATAACTCCCTCATCAGTTCTCGATTCAGTTTCGTTTCTTCCCCCTCTGCCCAACGCCGACGTCGCCGCAGCCTAGCCGACGCTCGACGCACGCACGCCCTTAGGTCTTGCCCAACGCCACAGTCGCTCGCCGCCGTCTAGACCCATCCTCTTCTCCTTCTTCTTCTCCGGTGCGCACGAGCAGAGCGTTGTCGCCCTCGCGAGAAGCCCTAGCCGACGCCGCTGTCGTGAGCCGAGGAAGCGCCGCCTTGTTTGGCTTCCCGTCCTTGGCTTTTCTCTCCGGCCGAAACCAGGGACTTTGACTTTGGACTCGCACGGTTGATCGTGGGAGACTTTCTTTCCGTTTACGTTCTACAAATAAAAGGCGGGTACTTCTCCTTTGTACTTGAGTAGTTCTTTTACCTTAAAGCATGGTTAGTTATGTCTTATAGGTTGCTTGACCTTGTTCTTTGTCGTTATTTAAAACATCGCCGTTGAGACTTATTCTTCGTTGATCTTTGAGTATTCCTAAATTCGTATCTGTACAGTCCTCTGTTGGTTTTCTATTCTGTAAAGTGTCATTTGTACGCGAGCACTTAGAAGTCCATTAAACACAGATAGGTTTATTTGACATTAGAAATACCCTACCTAGTAGTGTAGGTGCATAATCGTTGGTTTTGATTTCCGGTTGATTGTATTGATGCATCGTGTATTCGTTGGACCTTATTGCATCGTTGTTTCTCTGGTTGTTCGTGCATCGTATATCATGCACCATACTTGCACGTTGCATACTAACGACTGTTGGCTTACATTTGGTTAAGCTGTCGTTAGTCATATCGTTGCTCGATTCACTCAACCACATGTTGTCATGGTAGTGGTTAGAGTGCGAGTGTTTGTCCTGTCATGCCAGACAGTGACACCCTCACCGTTGTTTTAGAGGGATGAGCCGTTGGTGGCTCACCCTCACTGTTGTTTGTTTTTTTGAGGGATATTATAGTTATGATAGCTCCCCCCGATGTACCGTGGGTTTGGAGTGTTGACTTCCCAGCATCCTGTCCACTCAACCACGCCTTATGTGGTATTATTGTTATTGTTGGTTATTGTTGTTGTTGGAGTGGTACAGTTGTCACAGCCCTACCCACTCGGTCACACAGATGGGATGTGTTGACGGCTTGACTGGCGTCAGGGGTGACACATGTCATTGCATCATGTGCATACGCATTTCTTTTATGCATTTGCTTGTGTTTGATGCACTTATATGAGCTATGATTGTTGCACATATTTGACATGCATGTATATCTTGATATTATTGTTATGGAGTTGTTTTATACCTGCTTAGTCGTTATTCGGACTTTATACCATGTCGATTGATATATGTTATGCATGATAGGTAAATTCAATAATTCTTATGGACTGTACACTGTTGAGTTCTCTACTCTGTTTATCCTTATTATGCCATGCTTATTTGTCTACTCATATACCCGCAGAGTCCGCCCGGACTCACCACCCTTGCTTTCCTTTTTGTTGTTTTAGATAGCAGGTAGTGGTATTGCTTGGAGCCAGGAGATGATCCAGTTGCCGGTCCCGAGTGTCGAGTTGAGTTGTTTTTCGGTATTCGGTTTAGTTATTTGTTTTCAGTTTTCGGAGTTGCATTTTATTCGTTATTGGGTTTTATTGTTATCAGAGACTTTTATGTTCTCTTTGGATTGTAGTTTATTTCAGTTTAAGGTGGCTGAGCCACCCGTTATCTTTTGATTGATATAAAACTGCGTGGTTGTGATTTCTATATATTATTGTGATGCCAGCCGCTTGTGGCTGAGCCATATTGGTGAGATATATGTATGATTGCCTCATATTGTCTGCCGTACGGGGGAGATGCTGCCCGATTTTCGAGGAAGCATCTGTCTCTGGGGGCGTGACAGGTTTAGCATAAATAATTTCTCTAATTATTTAACCACACATCTAAGCATGCAATTTTATCTTGTATAGACATGATCATATATTTAAAATTTTGCAGAAACATAAACTAATTTACGTATTACCTCGCGTAACTCGAAGGAAGGGACGAGATCTAACCGTAAGCGTCCCATGGAAGCTCCGCCTCTATTCGCGTCCACGCCGAGTATCTTCGGGATGACTTCGCAAAGCCACGAGTTTCGTGTTCTCGAGAACTACTAGATTCTCCGAGAACGCGACGAGAAAAACCAAGAGAGAAGTCGGAAGACTAACCACAAAAGGATGGTCGGGAAAGGGTAGGGGCGGCCGGCTGGTGCTCCTTCTTGGGGCTGGTTGGCGCACGGCAAGAAGGGGAGAAGAGAAGGAGAGAAAGAGAGGGAGAGAGCCTATGCCTTCATCTCTACGATTATTACCCAAGCCTTGTCTTGGGTCCTTTATATAGTGGCCTCTCAACCATCAAGCCTCTCAAATATGGAATAACTTATTTCATCATGCCAAGTTTGATTTTATATCATGGTTAAAATCATATTTTAATTCATGATAAAAATCAATCAAGTCTCTTCTCTCTTATGGAATAAATTTCCTTATCATGGTAAATCAATTCATGATTAATTTTATAAAATAAACCAAACCATGGTTCATTTTAATTTCCATGAAAAATAAACGAAACCTTGGTTTATTATATAAAAATTTATATCATCCATAATTTTATAAAACAAATCACACTTGGTTTACTTTATAAATTGAACCAAACCTTAGTTCTCTCCCATTGTTGTGGCCAGCCAAGCAAAGAGGATGGAGGCCCTCTTTGGCCGACCCATCCAAGCCACGCCCCAATGAATTAAACTTATTTAATTAATCTATTAAGTCTTCAAAAGACTTAGCCATTTTACGCTTCCGATGCGTCTCTGAAAAAATTCAGATTCGACTTATCGTTTGGCTCAACCAAACTTAATCTCTCTTGATTGGAAAATCTAATTTTCAACTCGTTTAAATCCCTCGGATTACTCGTAGTGCGTGTGACTAAATAGGCTTTCGATTTATGTTGGCCGTCTATAATTAATCAATTATAGAACGATCATGAGTGGCACCTAGTAGTACATCATGATCCCCAATTAATCGAAAGATCAACGGTTGACCTCAGAAACAATTCAGAAACCCTTCAGCAGCTATAATGAATCGTGCCCCATTCCCTTCACCATCTTATACCCACTTGGTTCAGGACATGGTCTATGTATGTCAGTCCCCACTAGGCTGACTACGTCACACCTAGCCCAAGTAACGTTTTCTCGTCCTACGGATTCTAATTACTCTCATGTATTTAAGAGATTCATACTCTGAACATGTCATGCTCTGGCCAGAGACTTCGTGTAACAATCCGACGATAGGTCTCGAGTATACATCTCCTCGCAAGTGTTGATGCAGTCTGGCCTTAATTGTTGTTTTGGTGTTGACAACGATTTTAGTTTAGGTTGATGATGATGATGATTATGATTAAGTCCTGATCAGGGATTAGGCATGTTATGGAGGATTCTAGCCTGGAGGGCTAGGTATTGGAAAATCCTAACCTGGAGGGTTAGGTGTGGAAAATCCTAGCTTGGAGGGCTAGGTGTTGGAAAAGTCATAATTCGGAAAGGTTGGGTGAAAAGTCCTAGCTTGGAGGGCTAGGTGAAAAGTCCTAACTTGGAAGGTTAGGTGCAAATTCCCATCCTGGAGAATTAGGTGAAAAAGTCCTGGCTTGAAGGGTCAGGTGCCTAGCTTGGAGGACTAGGTTGGATGATGTTCTAACTCGGAAGAGTTCGGTGAAAAGTCCTAGCTTGGAGGGCTAGGTGAAAAGTCCTAGCTTGGAGGGCTAGGTGAAAAGTCCTAACTTGGAGGGTTAGGTGCAAATTCCCAACTTAGAGAGTTAGATGGAAAAATTCTTAGCTTGGAGGGTTAAGGTGGATGAATTCCTAGCTTGGAGGGCTAGTGTTGAGTCACTGGATCGGTCTGGTGACCGATCAGGGACATTGGCACGCTGCTCCTTAGTAGATCGGTCTGGTGACCGATCCAGCTATGTCTGATCGGACTGGTGACCGATCAGGGAGCGCACAGTGAGATTGGGAATCTACTGTGTGGCTCATGATCGGACCGGTGACCGATCAGGGAGCCGGCTGCTTCCTTGCTGTCTTGCTCCTGATCGGTCTGGTGACCGATCAGGGAGCAAACGGTGAGTGAGTTCCCTTGCTAATCAAAGTCTTGGATCGGTCCGGTGACCGATCAGGGATCTTGGACCTGATTAAAAAATAACTGTTCATCTGCCCTGATCGATCTGGGTGACCGATCAGGATCCATTCTGATCGGTCTGGTGACCGATCAGGCTTCACCCTGATCGGTCTGGTGACCGATCAGGCGTGTATAGTTGCGAGAGCTGGGAATCCCAGCGAAGCAGTGGATCGGTCTGGTGACCGATCCACACACCCTGGATCGGTCCGGTGACCGATCACTTTAATTCAAATTTCACTGTCAGACGTGGTCAGAGCGTCTGATCGTATCTGATTTGCTGATGTATGTTTCTGATATTTGATATGCTGCTTGATTTGCTGCTCTAATGCTCTGATTGAGTCTCAGGTGACAGGGGAGGATTCAAACACTCAAGGAGAAGTCAAAGAGAGCTTTCCTTGGAGCAGGTTTGTCCCTTTCTCCACACAGGTTGCAACGGCTGGATGCAGGACTGAAGCTGCTGACTGAAGCTTGGCTGAGGGAGCTCAGGAAGTTCAGTTAGGGTTCAGTGTAGCTGGCGCGTTGGCAGTGAGGCAGCTGTAGGCTGCAGGAGATGAGGTCATCTGTCGCTTGGCGGAGAAACAAAAAGGAACGAGAGAAGGAGAGTTCGTGATCACTTCTTCAGTTTTTGTGCTTCTGAGTTCCTGTGTTACAAGCTTGCTATTCTAGAGTTCTTCAATCATTCTGAGCAAGCTATTGAGGAGCAATCATCATACTTGAGCGCTTGAAGGAGAAAACAAGAGGCTTGGAGTCCGACAGTGGGAAGACACGGAGAAGGGGTCTGCGTGAGATCGCCACTGGGTGGAGCTCAGGGAAGCTTGTTGTGTTTTTGTCCTTGCTAAGTGTTTGAGTAAGATCCTTCTTATTGTTTCATTGTGCTCATTCCATATTATTGTTTGAAACAAACTGTGGGGAGGTTTCTCCACCGAGAAGGAGGTTGTTTCATATCCGGTTATCACCGGGGCTTGATCTGCCGATGATCAAGGGATCGCCCACCTTAAGGGCACGCCAAGGAGTAGAGGCAAGTTATCCCCGAACCTTGTAAACCCTCCTTGTTAGCGATCTTGCTAGTTATTTTTGTTTCGCTTTCGTTACATTTTCTGCATAATCTGTTTTCTACTCTTTCCGCTGTGCTACTGATGGTTTAAGTGCAGAAATATTGCTAAGCTCTTTCAAAGAGAAAGCGATTGGCTATATTCACCCCCCCTCTCTAGCCATCTCGTTCCCAACAGCAAGGAGTGGTGAATCCTTTGTAGGTTGTTCAAACATCTTCGGGCACTTCGGCTTATACCCAATCATCCTGGGTCCACACCTCCTTGGAGATGCTTGCTTAAGATGTCAAAGTATAAGTCTCAATGACCAAGATGACTTGAACACCGCAAGTCAAAAGAACATCACACTTAAGCTGCAGTAAGAACTTCACTGACATATCTATATGTAGACTACCATATGAAGTTTTACAGCCAGCCACTCCAATGAACTAGTTCCCTTAACTAGCATTCATGTTTATCTCCGGACATCTCAATGTCACCAGCCAGTGAGAATCAGCTGATTAGAGAATAACTCATGCTAGTCTCAACAGAATTGATAGTGCCCGTATTTATCAATTCATCGACTAGGGACAATTTCAATACTTTACAATTGCACATGTAGAGATAATCACTAGTTATGAATTTATCACAAATTTTCTCATGCTGTGAATTAGATTGCGAACATTCAGTAAATGAGTTTAAGATCTCAATCAAATACACAAACATGTATACTCAAATAGTGAATATTCATTTATTAAAATAAATGATTACAATAATAAGGCGATTGCCTTAAGACACTTCTCTCATATCACTAACACTGTAGGCTACTAACAAGCTTTGACCAAGCAAGTTTCGCTAAGAAGAAACAACCTTAAACGATCTCCCTTAAATAGAGCTCGAGGCTGAAAATGACCGTTACCAGTCGACTGGTCCATTACTAGACGACTGGTCCCACTTAAATTCGACCGTTACAGCTTAACGTTCAAATTTGAGCCACCATCGGTCGACTGATCCAGGGGCAGTCGACTGGTCCATTACTAGTCGACTGATCTTTCTGTGGTATACACCAGTCGACTGCCCTGGCACCAGTCGACTGACCCACTTCTACACCTAAGGTTTCTCTTCCCCGAGTATATTTCTCTCAGCACTCGAACCCTAGGATTTCCCGAGTACATTTCCCTCAGCACTCGACCCCTCACGACCTGGTTGACTCTTCATCCAGCAGTCTCGATCTGTTGCCTTCGCGCCCTCTTCGTCTTCGGCTCCCATCCCTCAGATGCGCACACAAGCCCTCGGCTTGCCTCTATGCCATCCTTCACGCATGCCTCGAAGTCCGTGTCCCTCGGCTCATCATTCCTGCTCCAGCAGCCTCGATCTGTTGCCTTCAAGCCCTCTTCGACTTTGGCCCTCGCCCCTCAGATGCGCACACAAGCCCTCAGCTTGCCTTCATGCCATCCTTCACGTACGCCTCGAAGTTCGCTTCCCTCAGCTCATCATCCCTGCTATGTCCATGGTCCCTCGGATGTGCACACAAGCCCACGACTTACCTCCATGCCACCCTTCACCATTCTTGAAGACATCCAACCAAGCCTATGTGTATCTTGCAAACCTGCACACTCACATACACATATTAGATCAACATGAAACCCTAACCTAATCATATTGACACACACATCAAAATCCATGATCCTCCCGATCATACTTGGGTTGATTGCCCCAACAATCTCCCCCCTTTTTGATGTGTGACAATATATTTAAGTTAGGTGCAAAAACAACAATAACAATTGAAAATTAAAGGCATAGCACATTAAGAGACATAAACATGCTCTCCCCCTTAACCTATGCCCTCCACATAATTTTCAATCTTTCACAACACCAACTTAAGTTAACCCTAACTTAAAACCACAAGTTCTCCCCCTTTGACATCATCAAAAAGATTGCCCCAAGCAATCCTAACTCAAAGCGGTTACACAATAGAGATAACAAGTGTTTTCCGTCATTTTTATGGAAAATACAGTAACGATGACATCTCAAAAGGAATACAAAGAATAGGGGATACAACTAATGGATCCAGTAGAGGAGATCACTCCTTTGCCCGGGTTCTTCCATATCGCTTCAGCATCCCCGTCTGGTCACGTAGCCCGGAACAAAGAGGAAGAGAAGAGGGAGCAGTGGCTGCAACTCCTCGGATGATACACTACTCCAGTCCCGACTGATGTCCGATGCCCAAAACTCGGGGAAATGAGCGATCAGGCGGAGGAGAGCAACCGGGGAGGGACAGAAGATGAACCATCAGGAGATGCTCTCGGGTGAAACAAATGATATCATCTCTGCCATGCTCCCCGACAAAGCATGTAATGTTTTTTCTGGACTCTCCCGTGAAACATGTCGCTCCATCTCCCCCGTGCTCTCCCGGGAAAGATGCAACATCATCTCTGCTATGCTCCCCAGTGATGTCAAAAACCCCTGGTAGAAGGGGGGATGATGGAGGATGTACCGGAAGGTGGTACGCTTCATGAGGGACTCTGGGAGCACCTAACTTAGTCCGGACAGACAGGACTTTGCACCCCTTTGGGCGGTGAACCTCCTCCCTTACCAGGTTCCCCTCCCGGTTGCAACGTCTTTTCCCTTTCTGGTCCATGAGAAGGGGAATGAAAGATGGATGGGAACGAATGCGTTGACCTTCCACCTTTATAGAGGGGGTTGTCCATCCGGATTTAATGCAAGCACGGCGCAGGAGCAGTAATAGACGCCAAACCTGAAGCGTCGCATTAATTGGTATGCCTCTGCGACACCTGGGAATTCACAACCCTTAATGGGTCCATTCAATGGATTGCTTGGGGCCCGGAGACGACGGTTTGGGAGCCGCAAGCACGCAATAGAGAAGGCAGTCAACAGGAGTCCCACAGAAGAGTAGTCGTGGGCTTGGTAGTAGGGCTTGCGGGGCTACCTTGGGGAGATCCGTACCCAGGACCAAACCCATAAAACCTCTGAAGTCGCCTGACGTCAGGGGAGGTGTTGGGTCCCTAGAACCAACCCAAGAGGATGTCGGGGACGAGCAGTGGCTCCCTGACTCCCTTACCTCAGGGACCGAGAGGGAATACCTATTCTTTAAAAAAGTTAATCTACTATCTGGCCCCTGTAGTTAAAGAAAAATACCAATCCCTTTACCCTTTGAGCCCTCGAGACGAAGACGAATGATACAGGGAGCCTAAAACAAAAGCATGCACATGACAGTAAAAAGAGATATTTTCATTATAATCAAAACGAGTATATCGGGGACAAGCTATCGGGTAACAAATAATCCTACTGCTCTTTGTCCTCGGGAGGGAACTCTTCCCAAACTCGGTCAATGCTCATGAAGCATTGGTCGGCATCCGGAGGCAAAAGTTGGGCCTTCTTCAGCTGGTCGATGGCCCTGTGGAAGCCTTGCTTCAAGCGCTTCATTACCTAGCCGGCAATGAGGTTGCCAAATTCATCCGTCTCCAGGTACTTAGCCTTGAAGGCTGCCTCAACCTCTTTCATACAGGAAGCCTCAGTAGCCCGCAAGTGGCGCATGTTGACCTCGGCAGCTTCCTTGGCACGCTTTAGCTTCTCCATCTCAGTAGCCATTTTATCTTGGTCTGCCAGAGCCTCCTTGAGTCTATCCGAGGTAGCCCATACCTCCTATCGTGCCTGGGCCAAATCCACCTCAAAATCAAACAGGCGATCAGTCACCATTAGGAGGTCGGACTCCTTCTGGGCGAGCTGACACGCTTGGTCTTTAACACGTTCGTATGACCTCCCGGCTGAGGCCTCCAGAAGACGGATATCACCCAACAACTTCTTCTCCTTCGCTTGGAGCTGGTCCTGCTCCCGAGTCACTCGGAGTAGGTTGTTGGTGACGGCCACAGCCTGCTTAGACGCCAAGCGTTCCCAGTGTCTGGAACTCTGGAGAGAGGACACCATGGCCAGCAAGGTGTCCAGCTGATGCTCCACCTTCACGCGGAGAGGTTTGCTGACGCCCGCTTGCATAAGTCCCGCTCTGTGCTCGTGGTCAGCTGCGGCCTCTGCTCTCAGGGCCTGGCGGGTCAAGGTCTCAATCTCGGGTCAGGCGTATAAGCCACGATCGACTGTCAAGCAGTCTTCAGCTGCCTATCATTGCACCAAGGAATCATAGAGCATACAAGAAAATAGCCTATGTACAGGAAACACGCACCTTCAAAAGGGATTCACGGTGAGTGGTGAGAGGCCCCGCAGAGGCTTGCACGACTCCCCCCCCCCCCCCTTGAGACCTCGAGGTGTTAACCCGGCTCTCGGAAGGCAACGAGCCCCTGCGCGGAGGAAGTAGCTGGACAATAGGAGCTCCGGGTGGCAGTGTAGAAGGGTCGGAGTTGGTCTCCTCAGAGTTGGAAGTCCCCTCAGAAGAAAGGCCCTCGGCCGGAACCTCCTTCAACTGCACCGGGGAGAAAGATTGCATGGAAGCCTCCAACGCCGCATCTAGCCTTTTTTGAAGGCGGTCAAGTTACATTCGGTATTGGGTGGGCGATGCTTTCTTACCTTTAGCGACCTCGGCAGGGTCAATCGAAGAAAAGTCGGAGGCCTGACCACCTGCCTCCGGAGCAATAGTCGACAGAAAAGGTGGAGATAGGGGATTGGCTTCCCCACCATCGGAAGGTGGAACACCCTCCTCAGGGATAGATGAAAGGGTACTGGGGCCACTAGAGCGCAACCTTTTCCATTTGGGGCCTGAGCCTTCCGGAATCTTCCTCTTCTGTCGACCAGAGAACTGAACTGTTGAGGGGGTAGTAGGAGGCGATGACTCCTCGGTGACCCCCTCCAGATTGATAGCAGCCGTGGGCGGAGCATCCTCTGAAGAGATGCCCACCTCCGGGTCAACCGATGAACTTGAAGTCCCCCCGTCAACAAACGGCGGTGGCACAATTGGAGCCTCTGCCCGTTCTGACGAGGCATACTCACTGGACGATTCAGCAGTCCCCTCCGAGGACTCGGCGGGAGCAGGGGGCACACTAGGAGCGGCGGGGGGAGGGGCTAGTGCCTCCTTATTGGCCTCCTCCCACTTGATAAGTCGGTGCATCACCCTCGGAAACATGAGTTCTTCTGCAATAACCAAGCAAGAATATACCAATTAGAACTAACATGCGTTGATGAAAAAGATGAGCATACCAAGGTTGGGGCTAATCTGGGTCACTTTAGAGCTAAGGTTCGCTCGATACATGAGCTCCTCACTCTGCACCAGACCTGGGCCACTGAACTCCAAGCCGGAGAGTATGTTCCTGGCGTGTTGGTAGGTTGGACTCTGGAGGAAATTCCCTAATGAGGGAGGAGTCGGCATATCCTCCGTCCAACGGAGAGGACTGAAGGGTTGTGTAAGCAGTCAGATGAAGAAGAACTTCTCTTTCCACCCTTTGTGTAAGGAAGGGAACCCTCCTAAGAACCTATGGTCGAAACGCGCCGAAAAGCTAAAGGCCCCTTGCGAGCCGATCAGAATGAAGAAGGAATGAAAAAGGCAAAGGGTCAATGGGATATCGAAGAGCTTGAAGATAATGTACGTCCCGCCCATCTAAGCAAAGACGTTGGGAGCCATCTGGTGGAGGGAGATATCAAAATAGGAGGTCGCATTCATGAAAAAAGGAGGAATGTGGAAGCGGAGCCCCGACTCTACTTACCCCAAAAAGAAGGTAAGGAAACCTACGGGAGGCTCCACCGGTGTCTAGTCTACTTTAGGGATCACCACCGCCATCTCGGTCGAAATGCCGTAGGCCTCAATGGTTGCCTGCAAAGCCTCCGGCCTCACTCTTAAAGAGGCAGACTCATACCATTCTGCTCGATAACCTTCCATAGTTCCTAAGGGAAAAGACGAGAATGAGACAGAAGACTTATGCTAAAGAGAGTCCTTAGAGAAGAAGACGAAGACGAGGTGCACCAAGCAACGAAGCCAGAAGGTGGCCAAACATTTTCGCCCCCCTTCTTATATGGAGGAAGCCGCCCGCATGTGTGCAATGGGGGCCAGACATGTGGAAGACAAGGAACCAGCACATCAGAGCAGCGCCATGGAACAGTCGCTTGACGTGAGCCTGATACAGCTGTGCACGTCAGTAAGAGATCACGAAGAGAGCAGTTGGGGCACATGGCGACGAGGAATTCGCGAAGGGACTTTGTCACCATTAAAGAGCGGCATACATCTTTATGAAGGTTGGACAAGTATTATTGCAATACCTCGAAAGCCATAGAAGCCTTTTTGAGAAGACAAAACCAAAGAGGGAGTGCCTCGAGACCCGAGGCAAATTCTACAATTCTCGGACCTAATATAACTGCCAAGGGAGCGGTAACGGGTGCAAGGACCCACGGGAACATAGCTTCTTCATCACCACATCAGCCTGATCAGTCATCAACACTTCCTTCGATCAGACTTGAAGGGAGGGACTTGTGATAGGGTTGAGTACCCCATGGCGGACATGTGGGCTATAGAAGCTGAGTGACAAGATATAGCAAGTCTGAACGACTCTCCTTCGGAGCTCCCGAGATCCTTTAGGGAAGGGGATCCCCCGAGACCCCCCTCAGTAGACATGCCTCGGAGGGCAAATCAGGAGACCCACTTCCGGGATCACCTCGGAAAGCCAATCCCCGGGACCACCTCGGGGAAGCGGAATGCCCGAGACCCCCTGGCCAGAAGACCCCGAAATCACCTCAGGGAAGCAGAGCCCAAGAAGCATTCGATCTCAAGTAACGGTCCTCCTTTCTTCGAATCTGCGGATAACTATCACCTATTATCGTGGAATCATCATGACCCATAAATGTCGCAACATGTCAAACTTAATGACGGCATGAACCGTTGCAAAGGTTATCCGGTAACCGACAAACGGGGGACGTGGCAAAGATCATGAAGGCGCACGAAGGCAGTCGCCGCAAGTATAAAATGTACTCCAACTCCTCCTGTAAGGGGTTACACTCTCTCTACTACTCTCATATTTTCTTACCTTCTCTTTATCGTCTCCATCGAAGTACTGACTTGAGCGTCGGAGTGGGCTCCGCCAGACAACCTCCGGCGTGTTCCCCTAATACTCGTGTTAATCTCGTAGGGTATGAAGTTCTTCCTCTAGTGTCAGCCTCCGCGTGAGCTGAATCCTGATGACTGATCATAAACATTGATTTCTTTCGAAATAATAACCATCCTTAATCTTGTGGTGGATTGAGAATATGAGAAAGGGGACTATGTATAGGTTACGTAGGTTGAAAACATTAATTTTCCTTTTTTTCACTAATTCATATTTTTTATTATTCAAATAATTTTAAATATTTTTTTATTCAGAAATTAATTAACCAATCTTGACTTGTGAAACAATCGGAAAAAAAATCAATTTTTCAGCACCTATTGGCTATTGGAGAAAAATAATAATATTTATTTCAGACAGCTCAACATGTCCTAATTAAATACAGACAAATAACTCATGAAAACATCCAACACCTACAAACAGTATCAAGTGTATAGGACAAGTATACCCAGAATTCACGGCGCCGAAGGGCTAGTTCATGCATCTGTGTAGAGAACTTAAGTGGGGCTAGAAAGCGCACCTGACGGGATCGCTGGAAATGCCATGCATGAGCAGTAACAATCGGTGTATGTATGCGTGGCAATACAAGAGGAGGTTGGCTAAGGTTACACAGATATAGCTGGAAGTGGTTTGCATTGATTGCTTTGGGTCTCGCATAATGAGCCTTGTAACGGGCGTCGACAAGCATGCAACTCAAAGGACAATGGCTGAGGTGTACAACTTATCCAGGATATCAATAGGGTTTGTGAGGCATGATTGCGAGCTCTGTACAGGGACATTGTCTCCCCAGTAATAGTCTATACAAATTGTAGATTCAATTTAATTCAGTTTGCACAAAAACCTAATTGAATTTAATTGAATGCCAAAATTAAAGTAAAAATAACAATAATAATGGAAACACAAACTGCGATCGCTTACGTGGCAACGGCCGACCGGGCGGTAAGTACCGTTACATCAGTCTGTGCCTTTTGATCGCCACATGGGAGATCGCCTGGACAGGTGGCAGCTTCTTAATTGTCCTCGATATATCATAATTACAATTAATTTCCCCGCACCATTTGTCGGTCTATTTTTAATTCTATAGACCACTCCTTTCTTTAGAATTTACTACAAGTCTCCTCCGGTTAAATAATTATTTCACATTCCGGCCCCTTAAATTTCTTCGCGGCCAACAGCGAACTCGACTATAAATACCGCACGCCTCCGGTGCGGGGATAGGGTTCCGCAATAGGGAGGAAGCGGGGGTTCTCGGTGCCGAGGAAGGAGAGGATTTCGCACATGAACCATTCGCCGGTGCAGCAGCTGCTTCCGCGGCAGAGGAAGAAGGGTCACCGCCGCCACTCCTCTCTGTTTCTGCCCCGGGAAGGGGCGGCCGCCGCGGCGCTGGTCGGCAGGTCTGTGAGCTTTAGAGAGACCCTTGCGCCCCTGATGGAGGGTCCCGACGACGGCGGTGCTGTAGACGCCGATGGAGATCGGAGGAGGGAAGGATGGGTCCACTGGGTACGGATCTTGCTTTCGCGTGTTCCTTCGATCAACTCCGCATCGGTTGCTGCCGGCGGTGCGTCCTTCTCCTTGATCCGATGCACCGACCTCCGTCTCCTTCTCGGAGTCATGGGTGCGCCGCTCGCTCCCGTCCACGTCAGCACCAATGATGATTCGCCTCATCTGAGCATCAAGGATACTCCCGTTGTAAGTTCAGATCGATCCCTGAGCGGCGTTCTTTTTTTCCTAGGGCTAAATCGCGGCCCTTTTAGTTCGGCATTGGGGGATTCCCATTTCGATATTTTCGACCTCTTAATTTCCTCCATTTTCCACTTTTCTTAACTCCGTTTCATAATCCTCGAAATGGAAATATTGTTGATGAATTCCATGATCATCTCACATTAATGTCACTCAATCCCTTCATTCTCTACTCTTCAGGAAGTGTCATCGGCCCAGTACATTATGCAGCAGTACATGGCGGCGTCGGGTGGTCTGAAACTCCAGAGATCCATCCGCAACGCCTACGCCAGGGGGAAGGTGCGAATGGTGGCGTCAGAGTTCGCGACTGCTACCAAAGTCATCAAAAACAGAAGCAGCTCCTCGCGCAAGGTTAACTCGGGCGGCTTCGTTCTCTGGCAGATGGCCCCAGATAAGTGGTACGTCGAGCTGGCGATCGGGGGTAGCAAGCTCCACGCAGGCTCCAATGGAGAGGTTGTGTGGCGCCACACCTCCTGGCTCGGCGCCCATTCCGCAAGAGGCCCCGTCAGACCTCTTCGACGCGCACTTCAGGTTCACAATCACTTCAAATTCACTACTTTATTTGTTGAAACAAGGAATTGGTTTGGAATGATTCCGCCACTGGCTAATATTCGAGTAATTCTTCGATTAGGGCCTCGATCCATTGACGACGGCCAGAATATTTGCCAATGCGCGTTGCATCGGGGAGAAAAAGGTCAACGGGGAGGATTGCTTTGTTCTCAAGCTCTGTGCTGACCCTCAGATCCTGCAAGCTCGAAGTGAAGGCCTCGCGGAGATCATTAGGCACGTCCTCTTCGGCTACTTCAGTCAGCGAACTGGGCTCCTCGTTCTAATTGAAGATTCCCACCTCACTAGGATCCAAGCTAACGCTGGAGGTGATGTAGTGTACTGGGAGACCACCATTAGTTCCTTCCTCCTGGACTACTGCCTGGTTGAAGGTGTAATGATTGCCCATTCAGGTCGATCCAATGTCACCCTCTACAAATTTGGCGAGTCGGCAATGAGCCACACCAAAACTACGATGGAGGAGGATTGGATGATCGAGGAAGTGGCCTTCAATGTGCCTGGCCTCTCGGTGGACTGCTTTATTCCCCCTGCTGATATAAGTTGTGATTCAATAACTGAATCTTGCCAACTTCCTCAAGAAGAACGCAACAAGGGTGTCGCGGGTCACCGGGCAAGAAGCCAGAGGATGCATGAGGTAAGGTAATTTGGAGGTTGTAGTCTAGCGTTAGAATTCAATTATGAAACCATAATGGTTTTCACGGCCTATTTCTGTTATTCCCTTTGGATAAGAGCATAATAGTTCATAATTATCATGGGCCTTGATCTTTATAATTTCAAGCAGGTAAATACTTTAGGGAACTACATATTGAATTTGGGTGGGAAGCCAATTCTTTTGTCCTCAATGTTTAATACCATTGCCTTGTTCTTGATCTAATTTCTGACATGTAACTTGATTTGCAATATTATCTTTAAATTATGGTTTCCTCGAGGTGAATATCAGAATATGTATTGAAAAATATAAGGGGGCGTTTGGTTTGCATTTTCCAGTTTGTTTTTCATTTTCATTTTCTATAGAAAATGCGGTTTTCTGGAAAACATGTTTGGTTTATATTTTCTAGCTTTGTTTTCCAGAAAAAAATATAGTGTTTTCTGGAAAATTAGAAAATGAAAAAAAATTATTTTCCAGAAAATTAGAAAATACAGTTTTTTAAAAAATAAAAATGAAAAATGATACAAATCAAACGCTCCCTAATTGTTTCTACAGTGCAAATCGAGATGAAACTGTGACTTTTCCTGCTCTATGCTGATCTGCTCTCTTAGCCCTTGTTTATCCAGATGGTACGATGTGTTGGTTGACTGAAGTCAAGGATGTGCTTTGCCTTTGCCCAAAGCAATCGTTGCATCAAAGAGCGATTTTTAAGCTCACAGTGTGGATTTTTAAGCAATGCATGAAAGACATTAACTTAATGAAACCAGCATTAGCATTCTTTCACTCTTTCTCTGACTAGCATCAGGAAGACAGCGGTGGCAATCTACTACATTTTGGGTCACTCAGCTGTAGATAGATCTATGTAAAGGTACTGTCTTTTAATACCATGGCCAGGCACTATTAATATATTTTTGTCAGCTACGTGACTACGTCCCATGTGCCTCTCACCCTGCCATACCTGCAAAAGTGGGAAGAACGATGAAACTAAATCATCCAGCAAATCTTTCTTACTGACGAACTGCTGAAACTGTAAGGGGAAAGAATTCCCTTCAGAAAAATCTTTGACCAACTTGGAAAGACCAATCATGATCCTTTGACACCTTTTGCTCTCAAACCTGAAGTGAAAAACTGATGGGAAAGCTGGTCCTGACTCAGGGAAGTGCAAGAAGCTAACGAATGAACTTCAATAACGTTCCCAGCATAAACATGACCTGGGAACACCTTGACTACATTTTATTAAGCCTCTGTGAATGGGTTACCCAGGGAACATGCCAACAAGGGTAGAGTCAAGAGGCGACTGCAACAAATGCTACTGTTGGAGCAAATGGAGACTGGAGGCTCGTAGTGTAGACACATTGATGTCATCTATCGGTCACCCTCATGTCCACTTCTACTTATCGGATTTCGCATTACTTGTGACTGGACCTGCCTCTTCATTTGGAGGCCCTGTCAGTCACTTTGCTTCTATGATTTCAATGACCAAGCCATTCTGATGTCAAAAATAAAATCATCATCATAACACAAAAATAAACTGGATGGCCTCGATAAAAAAACCGTCTCCGCAATTATGATCAAATATCTCTAAATAACCATCTAAACTTTATTAACAGAATCTCGAAAATCGCTTCAAATCTACAAAGCTAGAGATCAAAGAAAAAGGTAGAATGAGCCCAAAGTATAAAGTGGAGATAAAAATTGATGTGCATGAAAATATTATTAAAGAGGGTAATAACATCATTTATCATTTATCCTTTTAATGTCATTCGTCTTTTATTCCTTTCTTAATTGATTTTATTAGTTCTCCTTAATTTCTCATTTTCTAACTTTTCACACGTTATTGACTTTTTTTTATCCAACAACTTAATATAATATTTTCAGTAAGTGAATGACATACAATATACTCATCTAGGTTGTGCCCTATAAATAAAGACGAACGACCGACATTCCATCTAATACGAACGCAAACTTATATAAATGAAAATATCAAGGTGAATAACCTGCAACCCATCCGAGAAAGAAGCATTATATAGATGAGTGAACGATCAGTGGACTGATTTTTCTGTGACCTCTACCAGTCAACTGCTCCTAGCAGCAGTCGACTATCCAAACCCTTAACCTAAGATTTCAACCCCGAATACAATCACTCAACACATGCCCTTGCCCGACTAACCTAGACTTAGCCTTCTAGCCTCCTCCATCAGCTTTGCATCCCTCGGATGACTCTCTATCCTTCACGACTTGCTTCTGGAGCTTTCTTCAACCTCGGTCCTTATTATTGGGTCTTCCTTTGCCAAGATCCCACTTGGACTTTTCTTGTGGTGCCTGTATCATACACACTCACAATGCATATCAAATACATCAATAAACTTAGCATAAACCTTTGCTCAAACATCAAAACCTAGGACATCTAGATTGCTCTAAAAATTTCTCCATTTTGATGTTTGGTAACCCGTTTAAGTTAGGGAAACAATAACAAAGTAAGAATCATGAAACCTAACCTTAGGCTCCCCCTTGAGCTTGGATTTCCTTGCAAAGGTACTTCTCCTCCTTTGCCAACAAATAAGCAATCATTGCTTCTCCTTCACCTAAGTTCCCCCTTGAGTTTTGATTTCTTGCAAAAAGTATGTTGGAGTGTGTTGGTTTACCACTTAAATCTAACACTTCTCCCCCTTTATCATACATCAAAAAGAACTCTAATAATATCTCAATTATTAGATTCTTTACTCTCTAATGACCATAAACATTGTGTATTAACCCCCAATAAGATTATATACAAGTTTGATATCATTAGGATACTTTTCGACTTTGTTGAAAATAATTTCAGCATATAACAGTTGACTAAGACAGTTACAAGTCGACTGATCCCTATCGAAAAATAACTTACAAAATTATCAGTCGATTGGTCTCTGCACCAGTCGACTGATACCCTGATATCAACTTATTTCTACATTCTGAACCCAATTTTAGAAATGCACCAGAAATTTCACAAATCTCTAAAAATTTTTAAATTTTGTGAAGAAGTTTGTGGTGCCCGTGTCTACTTGAAAAAAATATATTTAAAAAATATATATATCTCAGATCCCAATATTGGCATAAAATCTAAAACTACCTAAATAGTTCAATTGAATTTTGACCTAAAGTTCTACTTTTGGCTTCCACTTGATGTATTTGCCCATACCAAACCACAATGCATTCCTAGCATTGGTTTATATGACATCTGTACATCAAAAATTAATTTTCATGTAATATGATCTCAATGTCATATTTCTATGCATGAAACACAACCCATATGTGCTAAAATCCAAAGACTGAGACTCAAATCCGTCTCCAAATCCTTTGTCACACTTCATAGTCCATTTAGACTTCTAGGAGATATCCTTCTGAGATCCATTTACCATAGGTCACAATTTGACTCTTTGAGCTTTCCCTTGAGCTCTTAGCCTTACCTCCTTAGGTGACTCATCCATGGTTACTATGTTATACCAGTATACCTCCGGTGACACTTGACTCACAACCTTTACCTTCTTAATCTTGGGCATTTTGTCCTTGATTACTCATCCCTTACCAATGTCTTGTGTCATCCTAGCATTTGACATTCTTTTAGTGTTGGAGGTACCCAATTTGATATTTTTAGATTTTTGACCACCCAAACATATGTCAAGTCTCCTAGTAATGAACCTATCTAGGACTTTCTCTATTTCCTCAAGCCTTGCCTTCAAGACTTGATTTTCTAATTCTAAGGTTATAATCGTAGAGTCAACATGTCCATCTTGGACATTGCTAGACTTACTCACCATCCTAGGCATATATCTCCTCTTCTTAGGATTAATGCCTTGATCATTTACTAGCTTCCTCCCATTAGACATGGTAGTTTGGGTCTTATTGGGTCTAGCCTTGAATAATGATTTCTTAGGATTTTCTATTTTGTTAACCATATTCCTATAATTATACCTAAATCCATGATTATGCTTGGGTAAATAATTTATATTATTTCTAACAAGCATATATGAATTGGATTTTGGATTAAACTTTAAATAAGGAATTACCTTCCCTTTTACATTTGAAGCTCCCCCTTAACTTAGGCTCCTCTTCTTCATTAATTTCTTCAAATGTCCTAGCTTCTTGAGCTCTCCTTTTCTTAGGCATTTTGTGTGGTAGTGGCCATTCACACCACACGTGAAGTAAATTATAGGCTTCTTAACCTTGACTTCATCCCTACAACCCACATTAGTTTTCAAATTAATTTACTGAATTTAGGGTTTACCTCCTTTACCTTCTTGAGTGAAGGACATATACTCTTGTAGTGTCCCATTTCTCCATACTCAAAGCATTTGATGTATGATTTCCCACTCTTCTTGGTAGTTGAGGTTAAGGGTTGAACTTCTAAGATCTCCTCCACCTTTGATTGCCCTTCTTCTTCCTTACTTGAGGATGTGGATTATTCCACTTCCTCCTTCTCTTCGGATGTTGAACTCGATTCAACTTTTGATTGATCCTTCTCCTCCTCTTGGACCAATGCGCCCTTGTCCTTGAGCTCCTCCACTTCTTGTCCTTGTGTAGAATTCTCATGAAGAGCTATCACCTTACTCCATAACTCATGATCATTCTTGTATTCACCTACACGCGACACAATATAAGAAGATAGTAAATTTAAAATAATTCTCGATACCTCCTTATCCGTCTCCGCTTCCTCCTTTTGTTTCTTGCTCTAATATTGAGGTAGGAGACGTTTCCCCTTTTTGTCAGTCAGAGCTTTGAACAGAACCTCCAATGTGGTCCAATGGTCCAAATCCATTTGGAACCAGGTCTCTAATCGCTTCCTCCAATAATTGAAATCATTTCAATCGTATAGAAGTGGGATCCGAGTATCCCATCCTAGCGGACCTTCCGACTCCATCTTCCTCTAGCACTTTGCTCCCCCGGCGATTAGTGATGCTCCCCCATAATAGATGTCACGAATGTGAGTCTCAAATTTAGATATTTCAACTGCTGGAAACCCTAGCTCACAATTTAAATGTAGTAAAGGGGCCACAGGTCGTATTTTTCCTAGGGCTAGTTAAGGATGTTTGATTCAAGCTCAAGTTTATGCGTCGTCAAATATTTTTGGGTTTCAAGTAAGAATTGGGTTTTGGTTGCAAGCAGGAATGAAATCACGGTGAAAAGAAAAAAAACTTAACTGGACGAATTTAAACTAGGTAATTTCAACTAATGAACTCAACTAACGGTGAATTTAATCAACCAATGCAAATTAGCCGAATTTGGAGAACAAATCTGACATCAAATCAAACCAAATTTCGATTGATACTAATGCAGAAATTTGCTTCAGGAATTACCACTCAAAACAAACCAAATGCTAAGCAATCTAAAAACAAACTGATACAAAATCAATGCCGAAGCTTCACTTGATTCAAGGTGCAAAAATTCAAACTGAAATGCAGAAATAAAGATTGAAATTCAGAAACAAGCTGGATGTAAAACAAATTGTTTTCAAGCACAATAACACACTAAAAGGTGTGTTTAACTTCAGGAATCAGACTCAAGGCAAACAGAATTGCAAGCAAGCTGTAAAATTTAGAGGCAACCAAATGCAGAAATGGAGATTGATACAAAATTCAGAAATGATACGCTGTAGAATTTCAGAACAAACCGAATGCAGAACAAACAAAGCAAGCTGAAATCGAGTGCACAAATCTAACTTCAGAAGAGATTCAAAAGAGCTAATGCTTCACTTGATACAAACTTCAGCAAATACAAACTGAAACATTGCAGAAATTAAACTGATACACAAAAATGGAAAGTAGAGTTCAGAAATAGAACCCGATACGCAAGCAAGGATCTAAATGCGAAGCAAGCTGAGATTAATGCAATTGTTCACTAAACAGGCAACCTATCTAAAAAACTTGCAAAATTGAAAAACTAATGAATGCAGGAACGATTTAGTAAAATTGAGTTTCACTGATACACAGTTCAGAAATGGAAATGATACGCAGAAATTAAAACTACTGCTAAGAAACAAGAATTCACAAAGAAACTAAGCATCGATCCACTCCCTTGGTTCAAGTACTTCTTGCTGTCACACAAGAGTAAGCCACGAACCCCCTAGCTTGACAAATCGCTGGAAAATCTGACTCCATGATCGATTCAACTCAAAACTTGCGTCCAGCTGAAACTCACATCCGATCTCCTCATTCTCGTGTGTGGGATTGCGGTGATGACTTGGGGACCATCAGAGCAATCCAGAGAACCCTCCGACTTGCTCAGGTGGATGAAAAATGGCACGCAACAGAGATCCAATCAATCGAATGGCCAAGCTGATGAAACCCTCACTTTGCTTTGTTCAGTGGCGAAGTTGAGCTGAAATCCTCACGGAGACAAAGTTCCGACAATCTAGAACTCGATCCAGGGTTGGAATCGATGCGGTTGCGCCATCAGATGAAGAAAAACTGAAGAAGACAGTGAAGAACTTAAAGAACACGAAGACTGCGGCGAAGACGCAACAAATCTGATCGAGGGAAGGAGGCAGTTTTTATCTGTTAGCATTGGACGACCCAGGTTATCTAGGACTCATCCAACGGTTGAATCTCATCTGATCTGAATCAAACCTTCCAGATCTTGATCAAGGGTCAGGATCTGCCTCTCAGTAACTCGGATCTTCCAGATTTGCAACGGATGGTTCAGATCTACCTGATCTTTGAATGGACGGTCTAGATCCTCCTGAGCTTGATCCAACGGCTGAATGATCTCTGATTTGGATGAAACCTTCAGATCTTGACTTGAGTGCTTGATTAGCTTTAACCCTAGCTCGGATTGTATCAAAAGTTCTAAGATGGCTCAGATCTAGCCGTTTTTGAATCGGAGGGCCCATATTAGTCTGATGTTTGGTCACTCGATCCGGGTCCACTTCCGACACAAGTTTGACCCAGCATGACCTAGGTCCATGATCTTCCCAAGCCTACAAAAGTAGATTAACAATTTAGTGGCAAAATATTTCAAATGTATGAAGATTTCCAATAAAGCCCAAAATAAAATTATTTCATAGAACCTAGGATAAATTCAAGATTAAGCAAGTAAAATATGGGTCAAACATGGATTTTAGAACCTGAAATAATCAACAAAATAGTACTTATCAACTCCCCCACACTTACACCTGAGCGTCTCGCGAAAACTACTAAATATGTATCCCTTAGATTCTTTCCAAACATAGTTAGAAGCAATTGAAAAGAAATTACCCAAGGTTGTCAATTCTCAAAAATCTAAGTTCTATGGATTAGTATCTCGCCCTTAAATCAACAACTTAGCATTTTCATCCTTCATGATTCATTGAGATGAATTTAACTCACTAAGCCTTTCAAGAGAAGTGTTGGTGGCTCTCTTTTTGAGTTCTAAGTTCATGATGAAAGTGGAGATCACTCAAACACACATGCTTTTTGCACTACCATAGGCTTGCTTGTTATCTACTCTCCACCATTATTCATGATTTGGATCCACATCTACAAAAATTTATTCAAACAAGCTAAAGACATATGAAATGGTAAGAATGAAGTAAAAGTTTAGAAAATAGAGAAGTTGATGAAGTGGAAAACTTGGATGATCAAGAAGATTTCTAATGGACTTTGCCCTCTTTATAGTCCTCTAGTGAAATCAGAAGTGTGGTGGAGTAAGACTTGGATAATGCCTTTGATTTGGATCAAGAGAACCTCATTGGTTTCAAAGTGCCAACTTTGCTTTTGCGTGCCATTTTGTTTCCTTTTCTTTTTTCTTTTTTTTTATAACCATCTAGTGAAATCCGAATTGTAGTAGAGTAAGGGTTTGACATTGCCCTTGATTCTGCTGAACCAAACTCAACTGAATTTATTGTGTGCCACTTTGTTTTTTTTTGCTTTCTCTGCTTTTATGGTCAGCTGCTAACTTTCTGTTTTTGGTCTTCATTTTGTTCAGTCATGTTGTGCCCAGCTCCCAAATCCTTATCAGAACTAGCTCCAATCCAACACTGCTGAGCTTTCAAATGAATTGCATCTGCTGTTCCCTTAGTTTCCAGCTCTTCTTCTTTTCATAGCTGCATTTTGGTATTCTGCCCATTCCATGGAAACATAACCGAATGCTTTAGTGCAATTCTTCTTGTTGATTCTACAGCTTAGGTACTGAGTTCAAACAAACTGTCATTCCAAGATCACAATATTAATCCAAGCTTTTCTTTTCATTAATTGCTTATACTTTGCTTGGCCTCACTTTTATTCAGTGCAACTCCCTCTCTCATCAGAATTCAGATGGTTGGGGAAAAGTTTGTTTCTTAGATCTTGTCGGCACCTTTGCAATTCAATTTTTGATCTGCACAGCTGCAATTCAATTCAGATTAGTTGCAATTCACTTCCATTTCTGATCTGTACAGCTGGAATTCAGACTAGAGAGAGGTTGCTGAAAGAATTTTCTTAACTTCCATAATTCCAACTTACCAATTTCTGATCCAAACCATTTCTGACCCAAAATAGCTTCACATTCAATTGTGGCTTCCAACTGCCGATTGAATCTTAGTATTTTTGGACTTGCAGAATTTCCATTGTAGCTGTTTCCTTCACTGATTTCTGTGTCCAATTCATTACTATCACATTTTTTTTCTGTTTGGATTTCATTCTTGATACTTTGCTTGGCCATTTCCTTTCCACTTTGGCACAGAATTTTTTTTCTTTTCTTCTTCAGCCGAATTTGCAATGAGAGAGCCACTTCACCTCCTTAACTGCTTCTTCCCACTTATTCGTGATACCAAACTCCATTCAACTTGGCACCTTTTAACTTCATCCGCAGAGATTTTCTTTCTCTTGAAATGAAATGCATCTTTGATACAAAATAATTTCAAATCACTGGCCACCTCCCCCACACTTGATCTTTTGTCCGTCTCGGGCAAAGTAGCATCAAGAAACATCCCAAACAAACAAGTCCATGGAAAAGATGTTATGAACAGAAAAATAGGGGAAGGAAATGAAAGTATAGAGCATATATCAACAATGATTATTGCCAAAACTGATATGAAAAGGAAAAACAAATTGATTAGCCTCTATAGTTGTAATCCAATCATAGAAATATGGTTTTGAAAGATCCTAAGCAAGTTCTAGAGTACAATCACTATGTGTGTCACAAAAATAAGGCTAATTCTCACTAGGTACAAATAATTCATCTCAAATCATCAATTTAGAATCCATAGCCAAGTAGTACTCAAGCATCCAAGAATTCATCCATTAGCTCAAACCTTAAGTTTTAACAACCAAATTTAATTTATTTTCAAGAGACTCTAAAATGATATGAAGATAACCTAGAGGGATACGTTTATTCCTACTCATTAAGAAAAAGTGCCAAAAGAATTAACATGGTATTTACAATGTCTATTTATTCATTCTATTTTACCTAAGAATTTATTATCAACAACTCACTTCAAAAAGAAAAATCCTGGGAAGGCAAAAATCCACACCCAGGAGTGGGAAGACCTAGTATTGGTAACGGCACGGTCGACGGTCGACGGTCGAGACCGCCAAATGGGCCGCCAAATGGGCCGGGTCGTTACAATAAAAAGGCGCCTTTTTTATTGTAACGACCCGGCCCATTTGGCGGCCTCGACCGTCGACCGTCGACCGTGCCGTTACCAATACTAGGTCTTCCCACTCCTGGGCGTGGATTTTTGCCTTCCCAGGATTCGAACCCTAGATCCAGGCTTAAATCTAGTTCTTTATGAATCCTGAATACCAATTGAGTTTTATTGTAACGACCCGGCCCATTTGGCGCCCCATTTGGCGGTCTCGACCGTCGACCGTCGACCGTGCCGTTACCAATACTAGGTCTTCCCACTCCTGGGCGTGGATTTTTGCCTTCCCAGGATTCGAACTCTAGACCCAGGCTTAAATCTAGTTCTTTGTGAATCCTGAATACCAATTGAGCTATAGCTCAATTGGTATTTAGGATTCATAAAGAACTAGATTTAATAGCTCAATTGGTATTCAGGATTCACAAAGAACTAGATTTAAGCCTGGGTCTAGAGTTCGAATCCTGGGAAGGCAAAAATCCACGCCCAGGAGTGGGAAGACCTAGTATTGGTAACGGCACGGTCGACGGTCGACGGTCGAGACCGCCAAATGGGCCGGGTCGTTATAATAAAAAGGCGCCTTTTTATTGTAACTACCCGGCCCATTTGGCGGCCCATTTGGCGGTCTCGACCGTCGACCGTCGACCGTGCCGTTACCAATACTAGGTCTTCCCACTCCTGGGCGTGGATTTTTGCCTTCCCAGGATTCGAACTCTAGACCCAGGCTTAAATCTAGTTCTTTGTGAATCCTGAATACCAATTGAGCTATCAATTGGTATTCAGGATTCACAAAGAACTAGATTTAAGCCTGGGTCTAGGGTTTGAATCCTGGGAAGGCAAAAATCTACTCTTGCTATCAATTGGTATTCAGGATTCACAAAGAACTAGATTTAAGCCTGGGTCTAGGGTTCGAATCCTGGGAAGGCAAAAATCCACGCCCAGGAGTGGGAAGACCTAGTATTGGTAACGACACGGTCGACGGTCGACGGTCGAGACCGCCAAATGGGCCGCCAAATGGGCCGGGTCGTTACAATAAAAAAGGCACCTTTTATTGTAACGACCCGGCCCATTTGGTGGCCCATTTGGCGGTCTCGACTGTCGACCGTCGACCGTGCCGTTACCAATACTAGGTCTTCCCACTCCTGGGCGTGGATTTTTGCCTTCCCAGGATTCGAACCCTAGACCCAGACTTAAATCTAGTTCTTTATGAATCCTGAATACCAATTGAGCTATAGGTATTCAGGATTCATAAAGAACTAGATTTAAGCCTGGGTCTAGGGTTCGAATCCTGGGAAGGCAAAAATCCACGCCCAGGAGTGGGAAGACCTAGTATTGGTAACGGCACGGTCGACGGTCGAGACCGCCAAATGGGCCGCCAAATGGGCCGGGTCGTTACACGAAGCTTCCAAGGGACGCTTACGGTTGGATCTCGTCCCTTCCTTCGAGTTACGCCAGGTAATACATATATTAGTTTACGTTTCTGTAAAATTTTAAATATATGATCATGTCTACACAAGATAAAATTGCATGCTTAGATGTGTGGTTAAATAATTTGAGAAATTATTTATGCTAAATCTTCCGCTGCACATAATTAATTTCAAAATTACGAACCCGCATCCATGTCAACATGCACCCGGTCCCAACAACACATAGACCATGTTATGAAGCAAGTGGGTATAAGATGGTGAAGGGAATGGGGCATGATTCATTATAGCTGCTGAAGGGTTTTAGAATTGTTTCTGAGGTCAACCATTGATCTTTCGATTAATTGGGGATCATGATGTACTACTAGGTGCCACTCATGATCGTTCTATAATTAATTGATTAATTATAGATGTCCAACATAAATCGAAAGCCTATTTAGTCACATGCACTACAAGTAATCCGAGGGATTTAAAACGAGTTTAAAATTGGTTTTTCCAATCAAGAGAGATTAAGTTTGGTTGAGCCAAATGATAAGTCGAATCTGAATTTTTCAGAGACGCATCGGAAGCATAAAATGACTAAGTCTTTTAAAGACTTAATAGATGAATTAAATAAGTTTAATTCATTGGGACATGACTTGGATGGGTTAGCCAAAGAGGGCCTCTATCCTCTTTGCTTGGCTGGCCACAACAGAGGGAGAGAACCAAGTTTTTGGTTCAATTTATAAAATAAACCAAGTGTGGTTTGTTTTATAAAATTATGGATGATATAAATTTTTTATATAATAAACCAAGGTTTGGTTTATTTTTCATGGAAATTAAAATGAACCATGGATTGGTTTATTTTATAAAATCAATCATGGGTTGATTTACCATGATAAGGAAATTTATTCCATAAGAGAGAAGAGACTTGATTGATTTTTATCATGAATTAAAATATGATTTTAACCATGATATAAAATCAAACTTGGCATGATAGAATATGTTATTCCATATTTGAGAGGCTTGATGGTTGAGAGGGCACTATATAAAGGACCCAAGGCAAGGCTTGGGTAATAATCGAAGAGACGAAGGCATAGGCTCTCTCCCTCTCTTTCTCTCCTTCTCTTCTCCCCTTCTTGCCGTGCGCCAACCAGCCCCAAGAAGGAGCACCAGCCGGCCATCCTTTTGTGGTTAGCCTTCCGACTTCTCTCTTGGTTTTTCTTGTCGCGTTCTCGGAGAATCTAGTAGTTCTCGAGAACACGAAACTCGTGGCTTTGCGAAGTCATCCCGAAGATACTCGGTGTGGACGCGAATAGAGGCGAAGCTTCCAAGGGACGCTTACAGTTGGATCTCGTCCCTTCCTTCGAGTTACGCGAGGTAATACGTAAATTAGTTTATGTTTCTGCAAAATTTTAAATATATGATCATGTCTACACAAGATAAAATTGCATGCTTAGATGTGTGGTTAAATAATTAGAGAAATTATTTATGCTAAACCTTCCGCTGCACGTAATTAATTTTAAAATTACGAACCTGCATCCATGTCAGCATGCACCCGGTCCCAACAGATTGTCCTATTCAACCTTTCCGCTACACCATTCTATTGAAGTGTCATGCGAACTGAGAAATATCTCATTATTCCATGTTGCTCATAAAATTCTTGGAACTTTGAATCTATGTACTCTATCCCATTATCTAACCTAAGACATTTGATCTTCCTTCTTGTCTGATTCTCCATTTTAATTTTTCATTGTTTAAACTTTGTAAAAGTTTCTGACTTATGACACATGAAGTATACCTAGACCTTTCATGAGAAATAATCAATAAAACTCATAAAATATAAGTGTCCTCCACGTGATGCTACATTGGCTAGTCCCTAAAGATTTGTATGTACATAGTTCAGAATCTCCTCCGTCTTGTGTATTGCTGTTTGAATTGCACTTTGCTCTATTTCCTAAGGACACAAAATTTGTAGAATTCAAGCTTGCACATCTTAACACCCTTCAACAAATCTCTCTTGTGAAGCTCCAGTATCCCACGTTCACTTATATGCCCTAACCACATATGCCACAATATTGTACTTTCTGATTCAAACTCTACTGAGTTGACTTCACCTACAATTATAGTGCCTATCAACTTGTAGATGTTCCCTGCTACCTTTTATCCTTTCATTACCGTTAGAGCTCCCTTGTTAACCTTCATCACCCCGCTCACTGATTGTAATCACAACCTATACTATATAGTGTTCCTAGTGAAATCAAATTCTTCCTTACATCTGGTATGTATCTGACATCACATAACCATCAAACATCTTGATTCTAATGTTCATTATGCAGATGACTTTGCAAGATGCATCATTTCTCGTCAATACTAAACCAGAATCCACTGTCTATAGGTGTCAAACCACTCCTTGTTTGGAGTCATGTGTTATGAACATGTAGAGTCTAAGATCCATGCACCTGTCAGTTGCTCCGAAATCGACATAACTGATAGCATATCTCTATCACCGTTCTTTGAATTTTCTTCAACTATGTTTGTAGACTTTGTCGATCTACCTTTGTTCTCTGCAACATGTTTCTTTATCTCTGGACAATCTCTCTTTATATGACCTTTGCCTCCACACTTGTAGCACGTGAGTACCTTCTTCCTTCTCGACTTAGAATGAGCCTTATTATCGCTGCTTGATTCATACCAAGTTTTGCTCCTACCACACTCTTGGTTACTATTCACCACAAGTTCTCCTTGAGAAACTTCGTTACTTGCTTTCTTCCTCTGATGGAAGCCCAACAAAGCACTTGTGGCCTCCTCCAATTTGAGAGTTTCCTTTTTCGACATCAGAGTAGTAACCAAATTCTCATACGTAGGAGATGAAGGTAGAGAATTTAGCATCATCAGTGCCTTATCTTCGTTCTCGATCTTCACATCAATCCGCTTCAGATTGCTCACAATTTGATTGAATATGTTGATGTGCTGGCTCAGATCGGTCCCCTCTATTGGTGCAGGAAGCACCATATCGAACCTTGTTTTGATATTGGCAAAGGATTCAAAGTTAAGTATTGTTTGTTATCTAATGTGCTCATTAAGTGTGCAGGAAATAAAGTCCTAGCGAAGGAATGCTAGGCACCTGGCGAAGGACTGCTAGGAAACAAAGTCCTAGCGAAGGGCTGCTAGGCACCTGGCGAAGGACTGCCAGGAAACAAAATCCTAGTGAAGGGCTGCTAGGCACCTGGCGAAGGACTGCCAGGAAACAAAGTCCTAGTGAAGGGCTGCTAGGCACCTGGCGAAGGGCAGCCAGGAAACAAAGACCTGGCGAAGGGCTGCTAAGCACCTGGCGAAGGACTGCCAGGAAACAAAGACCTGGCGAAGGACTGCTAGGCACTAGGCGAGGGACTACTTGGTACCGAAGACCTGGCGAAGGACCGCTAGGCACCAGGCGAAGGATTGCCTGGTACTGAAGACCTGGCAAAGGACAGCTAGGCACCTGGCGAATGACTGCTGGGCAAAAGTCCAACCGGAGGAGCCGGTTGGCAACAGGTAAATTCTCCTGAGAGGAGTAGGTGAGGACGCGTTCCCCGTCGAGGGAACAGTAGGCGTCGGTTCGACCTAGGGTTCCATTATGGAGACTCAAAGTCAGAACCAAGACAGCTAAGGCTGTATAATCATAACATATTCTTGTTTTATTGTATTTGCAACTAACCCTGGATGCAGGACCAAAGGAACGAGTCTCTACAGCTCAGAATGCCTCAAGGGAGAGAGGCAGCAGCTGAGTAGGGCGCCCCGGAGGTCCCGGGCGCCCCCAAGGTCAAGGCAAAGCAGTAAACAAAAAAAGCGCTTCAAAGGCTTACTGGGCCAGGGCGCCCCTATGTCCCGGGCGCCCCCAGCGTCCCGGGCGCCCCCAGTGCCCAGGGCGCCCTGGGTTCAAGCCAACGAAGTGAACCGGCCGAGAAGCCAGCAGACCAAGTCAACCGGGGCGCCCCCAGTGTCCCGGGCGCCCCCACAGTCAAGCCTCAGCCCTACTCGAGTGGGATAAGGGCTGACTGAGATTGTTGCGGATCGAAGGCCACGTAGAGGGTGCCCCCAACGTTCAGTGCGCCCCCAGGACTGCTATAAATAGCCCTCGACCCCCAAGGCTTCTAAACACAACTTGCTAACGCTTCTACGCTCTTCGACTCAAGCGCGCTACTCCGAAAACCTTCCATCTCAAGATTCAAATGCCGACGACGACCCTCTGCTCGAAAGTACGATCCACATCGGGCGTCGGTAAATGAAGAAGTCAATTTCATTTACTGCACTACATTTCACTTACTGCACTACAACTGTAATATCTTTTGTAACATTTTGCGTTCATATAGAATTGCTCGCAGTAAACGGTCAACGACCATGGGCCTTGGAGTAGGAGCCGACCGCGACTCCGAACCAAGTAAAACCGCTTGTGTTTTTGCGTTGTGTTTTAATTTTCCGCTGCCTATTCTCTTTTCGAATCCGAAACGTTTTACGATATTCACCCCCCCTCTATCATATTCTCTCGATCTAACACCCTCTGCCATCTTCAACCCAAATAATTTCTACTTAAGATACAGCTTATTTGTCAATGACTTTGACATGTACTGGCTTTCCAGCTTTTGTCAAACTGCCATCGATGACTCTTTATCCATGACATAATGCATCACATCATCCGTAAGACAAAGCTTGATTGTTGTCACTGTCTTCGCCTAATGTTCTTCCCAATCTGATCACTCCATGATTTTCGGTTCCCTTTCTCCTAACGTCTTCGTCATGCCTTATTGCACCAATAAGTCCTTGACCCTTCTCTGTCATAATTTGAAGTTTCCAATTCCTTCAAACTTCACCATATCAACTTTACAGACGACGCCCCTGACATGTTGAAAAAAATCTACCCAAACCTTGCTTTGATACCAATGTTGCGCAAAGGGGGCAACAACTTCTCAACCTTTAACTCGCGGAAGAAGAGCAAGAGAGAAAGAGATCGCGCGGATCAACAAGGCAAAAACACACAATAGAGAGAGAAAACACGAGGAAGAAGTAGAAGAAGAGAGAAAAGAAGGAAAAGAAGAGTTACCGTGATTCGACGGCGTGCCTACTCCAAAAAAAAAGGCCGAAGCTTTATTAGAATTCTTTCTACACAAGAGAATACACTTTATCCTCTTGATACTAATGATGATGATACAATAGGCTTATAATGATCCCTATAAATAATGCCTAAACTCAAATCCGGTAAAATCATAACAGAATTTTGTTAGGAAAAATCTTAACAAAATTCTATTAGAAAAAATCTTAACAGAATTTTATTAGAAAAATCTTAATAAATTTCTATTAGGAAAAATCTTAATAGATTTTTCTTTCATGACATCCATTATTTAGATATGAGTCACCCGTCAATAATATTTTTTATTTTTTTATGAGCTTTTTTTTAATGAGCTTGTCGATTGGTTCATTTAATCCGTAATCCATCTTGAGTTGGATTGGATTGAGAATTTTCTAACCCTACCAAGATGTCGACCCATCTCACTCTGCCCAATTCTACCAAATGATCGGCTCATCAGGGGCCAATCCACCTATCATGAATTAATCAATTTGACCGTTCTAATCTAAATCTGAGGTGCGCCTTTAGGAAATTATTTTTTCTTTTTTTCATTTTTGTCCTTGCTCATGTAGCTGCCCCACTAATTGAAGTAGTTTTTCCTCGTGCCAATATCAGACGAGACCGGATCAGATGATTTGGGAAGGGGATGCATTTCTCGTACGAGATAATACAATTTTCTCATCACATCATGATCATATATACTGCCTAACGCGGGATATGTATTTAAAATATTTTTTTTAAATTTACCTCATTTTAATTGAATCAATATCTACTTAAAATTTAATCGTACAATTAATAAAAATATTAGGATATTTAAATTTTGCATGGAAAATCTTCTAACATGAATAACAAAAAAAAAATCATAGGCTTTACAACTCATTCTTTTTCTTTAAATTTTTTTGGGATATAAGGTGTGGGGGGGGGGGGGGGGGGGGGGGGAATTAAAAAGTATCTCTTATTTTTATTATCAGAGTATTTTATTTGAAAAAATATATCAAAAAGATACTTTATATTTTAAAAAATAGAAAATAAACATTCCATAATTTTATTATTATCAAAACAACCTTCAATTAATTAAATAAAATTAGATATTTTAAATATATAAAACGTCTTTTAATATTTTCCACGCATGAAGAATGTTTTCACGCAAATTAAACTACTCAAAAATTCACTCGCGATAAACGTGTAATAATAAGTAAATAATTAGAATGCTAATCCTGAATAGATTCTTTAGTAAGGGAAACTCTACTTCACACTTTCTAATTTATTTATTGTTTTCCTCCGTGGCTACGGTGCAGTGGAAGAAGCCGGAAAGTATTAAGTTCATTCAGATATTTATGGTTTGATTCCTAGTTACGACATATTTATAGGAATTTTTTCTCCAAATAAAACATGTAACCACCGAATGCTCGGTTTCTAAACTTTCCATCATGAATACTTCCTGATTTATCCTGACGACCAATGAAAACTTTCGTGGGACAAAATCGATTGTCCCAGATTCGATGTTATCTGATTCTCTCACACACATTCTCTCTCTCTCACATACATAGTAATTGTGAACAGTAATTTTAAAGAGTAATTATGAACAGTAATTTTAAACAGTAATTGTGAATAGTAATTTTAAACAGTACAGTAATTATAAACAATAATTTTAAACAGTAATTGTAAACAGTAATTGTGAGTAGTGATTTCTTTTTTATCTCTACCCTACTTTTTTCCCTTTCTTACCAATGAGCCTCACTTGTAGAGGACTTCACAGTAAGGTCATTGCATCTACTTTTTCAGGGATGAACAGCTTGCGCTTTCTTAGCCCGCACAGGTTTTATCCGGTCAGAGTTCTGTGAAATCTTTACAGTTATTGTTCACCAAGTGGTTACTTGGAAAATGACTGAGTTATGAAGAGGAAAGACAGGTTCACAAAAATAAACAGTAATTGGCCTGACAAGAACTTATTTTACATGAACTTACTTCCGCATTAATTAAGGTCATATATTACAAACCATCATACCAACTTAGAACATCATACACACAGATAAATAGACGTAGGAGCACACTATAAACAGACTAATAGGCAGAAAGTACTGACATATGTTACATGACGAACCTATGAACAGACATTAGCAGACATAATGGGGGAGAAAGGAAAGAACTTATAAACGTTGAGGGCTGGAACTTGAGCAAAACTTGCGAGTGCTGGAGGTCCCTGTTCGGTAAAGGTGAATGAGAGAGTTTATATAGGGAGAGAAAGGGATTGATCCATAGAGAAGAAAGACAATTGGAGTGCCCAGGATAAAAGGGGTCTGGGTAGGATGATGAGGAAGAGGTAGCTGGTGGTAGATGATAAGAATGAATCTTGAGGACGTGGAATAGTGTTGGAAAGTGAGATACCGGAGAGGAAGTGGACATGAGTGGATGCTAGTGTGAGGAAGTGGTGGGTCCCTCAAGATTTCATCATATTTTCTCGATTTTGTTCGCCTGTAGAGCCTAGAGATGGTGTACTGTTTCCTTGGGCTTCACGAAATTGAGCTTGTTGGGCTGGCTAGTTGGTTTGGGCTGGCTGGCGAGGTTGGGCCTGTTGATTGTGTAGTTGATTTCTAGCTAATGCCGCTCAGTATGCTTTGGCGGAGAGGACGAAGGTGGGTCTTGCTTTGTGGGATCATCATTCTGTTTTCTTCTGATAATGCTAAAATAAAGTTGTGTGTTGCGTTATGAAGGTAAAAGGGGAAAACCTTCTACCCATGTCCTTGGTCCAATAGATCTTTTCAGTATATGTGTAACGACCCGGCCCGTCGACCCGACCCCTCGGCCCCTTGGGCGGCCAAATTCCATTTTTGGCGGCCCAACAACCTGGCCCCTTTGGTCGTCGACCGTCGACAGTGTCATTACTCACTACCTACTCTCAGGAGAATTTACCTATTGCCAACCGACTCCTCCAGTAGGACTTTTGCCCAGCAGTCCTTCGCTAGGGATTTGTATCCTGGCAACCCTTCACCAGGTGCCTAGTGTTGGTGCAGAATGCACCAAAGTCAAACCTGTGTTTTGATAATGGCAACAGAGGTCAAAAGTTAAGTCTTACTTGTTGTCTAACAAGTTACTCTAGTGTACAGGAAAAGCCCTAGCGAAGGACTGCTAGGCACTGGCGAAGGAATGCCAGGGCAAAAAGCCCTAGCGAAGGACTGCTAGGCACTGGCGAAAGAATGCCAGAGTCAAAAGCCCTAGCGAAGGAATGCTAGGCACCTGGCGAAGGAATGCCAGGGTAAAAAGCCCTAGCGAAGGACTGCTAGGCACCGAGCGAAGGACAGCTCGACATCCAAGCCCTGGCAAAGGACCGCCAGGCAAAAGTCCAACCAAAGGAGCGGTTGACATCAGGTAAATTCTCCCGAGAGGAGTAGGTGAGGACGCGTTCCCCGTCGAGGGAACAGTAGGCGTCGGTTCGACCTAGGACTCCATTTTGGATACCAAAGTCAGAACCAAGACAGCTAAGGCTGTATAAACTAATTGTTTTATTGTGTTTTGGACTAACCCTGGATGCAGGACCGAAGGAACGTGTGTCTGCAACTCAGAGAGCCTCAAAGGAGTGAGGCAGCAGCTGAGCAGGGCGCCCTGAGTGTCCAGGGCGCCACCAAGGTGAACCAGAACCAAGTGAAGCAAAAAGGGCTTCGGCTGCTTACTAGGCAGGGCGCCCTCAGCAGCTAGGGCGCCCTCGTTAGCCAGGGCGCCCCCGCGCCCAAGACTGCGAAGCTTCATCATTATCCACAGCTGAGATTTCTGCACGGAAGAAGTCAGCCAAGGCGCCCTCTGCGACCAGGGCGCCCCCAGAGTCAAACTTATCCCTATTCGGATGAGATAACGTTTGACCGAGCTAAAAGCGGATCGCTTGACACGTGGCGGGGCGCCCCCGACGTCCAGGGCGCCCCGGGGTGCTATAAATAGCACCCAACGCCCAAGCCTTTGAGAACAACTTCGAACCAAAACTTCCACGCTCTTCTGTGCTCACGCCTTGTTCCGGAAACTGCCCAACTCGAGCGACGACGTCCCGCTGCTCCGGAAAGTCAACCTACAACCGGACGTCGGTAAAAGAAGAGATTTTTTTCATTAAAAGTTTATGGTGCTATACTTGTAAATCTATTTTTGTAAACTGATTTTGCATTCATATAGAATTGCCCAAAGTAAACGATCAACGATCGTGGGCCTTGGAGTAGGAGTCGACCTAGGCTCCGAACCAAGTAAAAAATACTGTGTTCGCGTGTTTTGTTTCTTTCCGCTGTGCAAATTGCTCTCTCCATAAATTCGAAAAGTTTACCGATATTCACCCCCCCTCTATCGTTCTATCGATCCAACAAGTGGTATCAGAGCGGGGAAGTTCAAACTTGGTGCAACCACCAGTTTGAAAATTTCTTTTCGGATTTTCTTTATTATTTTCGAATTTTTTTAAATATTTTTTTCGTTCGAATTTTTTTTCGTTAATCGAGGTTGGTGCAACACCCCTCGATATTTTATTTCCCTTATCCAGCACTACTAATCCAAGACCTAGTCTTGGAAAATTTGTTTTTCTGTTAGTTTTTCTGTTACAGATTAAAATGGCCATGCAAGAGGGATTCAGCACCGCCAGACCTCCACTTTTCAGTGGAGAAGACTTTTCTTACTGGAAAAGTCGTATGGAGGTCCACCTGAAAACTCAGGTGGATATGTGGATCATCATCCAGTCCGGTCTGGAGATCCCCAAAGACGCCGAAGGACAACCACAAAGCTACTCGGAGTGGGACAACACCCTAAAACGCAAAATAGAAGCCGATGCAAAAGCAACACAAACCCTACAATGCGGGCTGACAAAGGAAGAGCTGAACCGAGTAGGCCCCTTCAACAGTGCCAAAGAGCTATGGGCAAAATTGATTGAGCTACACGAAGGAACGTCAGACACCAGGATCAGCAAGAGGGATCTGCTCCTGAACAAATTGTACACTATCAAGATGGCCGACAACGAAACAGCAGCCCAACTCCACGCACGCATCCAAGAATTAATGAACGGTCTTCACACGATAGGTCACAAGGTCGAAAACCGTGACCTAATAAGGTATGCCCTAAACGCTTTCCCTAGAAATACCTTGTGGGCATCTATGGTAGATGCATACAAGGTTTCAAGGGATCTCTCCAAAATTAAATTAGATGAATTATTTTCTGAGTTAGAACTTCATGAGCAGACTAACTGCAATATGGCCGAGAAGAGTATTGCCTTTTTTGCAAGAAAAACTGGAAAATCGACAAAAAAGAAACCTCAACCTCAACCCGAGCCCAACTCTGATTCAGACGAAAAAGATGAAGAAGGAGATCAATCTGAGCTGGTCCGATTGGCCCGAAGCTACTACAAAAAATTGAAAAATCTAGCCAACACACGGAGGACAAGCCGAAGAAAGGACGAACCAGCTGAACCATCAAATGATAAACACAAGCCCAACGTAACCTGCTACGAGTGCAAGAAGAAGGGCCACTACAAGACAGAATGTCCAAATCTGAAGGAGTCCAAGAAGACAAGAAGGAAAAAGGCACTCCAAGCAACCTGGGACGAATCTTCCTCAGAAGAAGAAGAGGAAGCACCCCAGTCAAACCTACTAGCCCTGACCGCCTCAGAAAAAGTCGAGACTGAGTCAGAATCAGAACAGGACGACGGCGAGCTAACTTTTACAGAAGACGGCGAAATTAAGGTAACTGGTTTTAATAGATGTCAATTAAGTGAATTAATTTCGTTTCTTTCTCGAGATTTGGCAAAAGCCAAACTCCGAGTCGAGTCCCTCCGACAGGAAGTAAAACTCCTGAAAGAGGGAGCTGACTCTAAACCCTTAACCGAGAAGGTTCAGGAAGGAACTCCTACTCAAGTTGAAAAACTTGAAAAGGAAAACTCCTCCCTGAAAACTCAGGTTAAGGATCTTAGATCAGCCTTAGAACGATTTACTTCTGGTTCCAAAAATCTTGACATGATTCTTGGGAAACAGAAGTCCGTTCTAAATCGATCCGGACTTGGCTACCGAACCAAATCCCGACAAAGATCGTATTTGGCTGTACTGAATCAGTCCAGAGGAAAAATTCAGGCATGGGTACCTAAACTGTGCCTGAACCAACCAACTGGATCAAATCAGTATTGGATCCCCAAGGACAAGATTCACATCTTGCCTAACCATCACCGTGGCTTTAGTCCAGGGGGAGCCAAACTGAAAACAATATTTATAGTTCATTAAAATTTAATTTTTTGATTGCAAATTGTTTGATTGATTGTTTATTTAAAATTTCTGCAATTTACCATGCTTAAAATTAGAAATGGTTAGTATAAGGACTGAACACACTTAACTGAAACTTGACAACATAGTATTGGGTGGAGGTGAGATGATAGTACGTTAGGGAAGCCAATTTGGCGGAACTAGCCGAAGCTACCGATCCAAGACCCAAACTAGTTAGACCAGAAATTTTTCAAAGAATAATTTTGAAAATGAAATTTCATTAAAAGGCTTTGTCAAGGAAAGGGTGGATGATCCCATAAGGCTACGGCCAAAGAAGGCCTAGTGCCTCGCCAAGACCTGGAAGCCAATTTTTGAAATTCAAATTCAAATTAATTTTTGTCAAATTCGAATCTAACACAAAAATTCAGTTATTTGTAGATTTAAACTTCTTTTGAAAAATTTAATTGTTTTCAAAATTAAGTTTTTCAAAAATTTAATCGTTTTCAAAATTAATTAAGTTTTCAAAATTTAATTATTTTTAAAATAAACTTTCAACTTTCAAAACTATCAAAACCTGTCTCACAAAATCTATAAGGTTAACGTGATTGAAAACCCTAGATTTGGGTGAGACAGTAAAATTAAGACTCAATTATGATTCCTTTAATACCTGTGTTGCAGTAAAATTTTATATTTCAAACCATGGTCAACATAGTCAAACCACGGTCAACATAGTCAAACCATGGTCAACATAGTCAAACCATGGTCAACATAGTCAAACCACGGTCAATATAGACAAACCATGGTCAACATAGTCAAACCAGGTCAAATCTGGTCAAATGCACTCCCTTAGGGTTAAAAGCTAGTCCTTAGGGCGCCCAAATCCGTGTGGGCGCCCCAAGGCTGGTCCAAAAAAGCTCCTCTGCCACTGCAAGCTGACCAGGGCGCCCTGGAGCTTCAGGGCGCCTTCGTATACCCCTTCATTGGTCAAAAGCTGCCAAAAGGCAGCTGCAGCTCTGTTTAGGGCGCCCTCGTCAGGCGGGGCGCCCTCCCACAGTCCTTCAACGGCAGAAAGCTGCCGAAAGGTAATTGCAGGCCTGGTCAAGGCGCCCTCACCGGTCGGGGCGCCCTCGCCAGTCAGGGCGCCCTCCCGAGAAAGGGCGCCCGAAACTGCCTATAAAAAGGGGCTCCCTTCCCCTTCTTCTCTTCACACCCAAAACACTTCTCCTCCTCAACTTTCTACCTTCCAAGAGATCTTGCAACCCTCTCAAGCTCTCAAGCCCTCATCTTCAACAATGCCTCCCCGAGCAAACCGGTATAATTTTTTTGTTAATTTCTTTTCAATTTTTCATTAAATGCATACTTTCTTTAAGTATACATTCTTTCTCTTAGAAGACGCCGACCTAATCAGGCAGAACCCGGTACTCAACCTAGTCCTGATCCTAGGTTTCCCAATTTAGAATTGTGTAATAAGTTCTCTCGTACCACCTATAAACCTATCAAGACAAGCTACTTGAATAGACTATTCTTCACCCAATCCTGTCCCCTAGCTATGAACGTCATAAACCTCTACCAACTGGACAATCTCGTATTCTGCACCCACCCAATCAATACTTCCTTATGTGCAGAATTTTACAATAATATCATTAGACAGGATAATCTCGTGTTCTCCACCATGGTTCAAGGTATTCCCTTAACTATCACACCAACATTACTGAACCGATTTCTAGGACTACGACCCTCGCAGTCCACCTTCTGTTGTTATCCTCCTAGGGAGCCTCCCTTTGATGCTTCCTACTCTCACATCACCTTAGATACATTACACTCATATTTCTTTAGGCAACCAGTGGCCAGACGATTTCAGTCAGTCGATTTAGAGGTCCAGGACTACGCCCTATATAGGGTCTTAGTCCGATGTATTCTGCCATTATCCACCAGGGACGTCACCACTATGCGACCATTCCATACCTTTCTCCTGTACGCCCTGATTCACCAGCTAGATATTGATATAGGACTTCATATGTTTCACACTATCCTACACGCATCCAGTGTGACCACGCAAGGGCGGGTACGCACACCCTACTGCCACATTATCACGTCCCTATTACATCACCATGGTAGGAACATTACCGAGGGAGAAATGGCCGATCTGACCGACTACGATGAAATAGGCTATAGAAACTTCGCCCTAGCAGGTATAGAGGTGTCCGGTACTGGGGTCCTGTCCTGGAGACGTCGGAGAGCAGCTCCCCAGATCGATTCGGACGAGGAAGTCGAGTACGACGTCGCAGATATAGCAGCAGAAGCCCGAGCCCATATAGACGAGCCCGCTCCACCGACACTCTACGAGAGAGTGACCCGTATGGAGACACAGATACAGAGTCTCCGAGAGGAGGTCGAGGCCTATCACATAGAGCAGATGGACGCTCGCCGAGCTGATAGAGAAGTAGCTGATGCACGATTCTTAGAGATGATGGCACGATTCGATTCATGGCAGCCGGGTCCATCTGATCATCCCGGTCCTTCGTCTTAGATTTACTTCACATTGTACTCGTAACTATCTGACTGCCCCTACTCAGTAGGGTTGACTTATGTTTTGACTATTTGACTGTATTGACTTTCCTATATGGACTAGCCCTTGACTACTTGATTCCATTCCATTCAGAGTTAGGATTGTGCTCTGTAGAATAGAGTAACTCAATTTTTTACTGCTCTACTTGATTTCAAAAATCAGTTTTCTAAAATTAGAATTTGAAAAACTGCTTTACTTAATTTCAAAATCAGTTTTCACTTTCGACTTAGTTTTATTTTTTCAAAACTACCCCTTTTCAAAACTAGGGCTTTTTCGAAAATGGACTTAGCCTAGGCCCTAACTCTAGAACTGCATGCACCTATAGACTTAGAAGCCAACATCTCACAAGCACCTTAGGGTACTTTTGATTGATAACCTAGAAAGGGTTGAGATGCTTAGGTCTTTGCCTTAATTCAAGATGCTTTAAGTCAGTGCATCTGCAGTAATTGGGGCACTAAATACAACTTACACAGCAATCAAGTTAAGTGTCAAGTTTAGAAAATCTAACTTGAACAGAAACACTTAACTTGACTAACCCTAGCAAAAGCTACTGTTTATAACAGTTAGTAAGTAGCTAATTGGGTTAGACAGGTCCCTACAGAGAAAATTGACTGATTTGATCGAATTATAAAATGGTTCAGTACAGCAAATTCCTTTATCAAATTTTTTTTTGCTACATTTATCTATTTTTGATATATGACAAAGGGGGAGAGATAGGAAAGGAGAGAGTAAAACATTTTTGCTCAAATATTTTTTACTCTATCCTTTATTCAAAAAGTTTTCAAAATTTTCTTATCCTTTATTCAAAAAGCTTTCAAAATACTTAAGTTTTTTTAAATTTTTCTAAGTACTTAAACTTTTCAAAAACCTTTTCAAAATTAGCTAAGTACTTAAGCAAAAATCTTCTTCAAATTATTAACTAAGTACTTAGGTTTTGTTTTTTTAAATTTATTAATTAAGTAAGTACTTAAGTTTTTCAAAATTTATTAAGTACTTAAATCTTCCAAATTTGTTAAGTACTTAAATCTTCAAAAAAAAAAAATTATTATTAAGTACTTAAGCTTTCCAAATGTACTAAAGTTTTTTCTTACTAAGTAGTTAAGCCTTTGAAATATTACCAAGTACTTAAGTTAACACTTTCAAAACTTTTGAGTACATTAAAACTTAAAGCTTCAAACATTTTTAGTACTCTAAAATGATGCTTCAAAAACCCTCCTATGTACTTTTAACTTAAGTACCTAAAACTTAAGCTTTCAAAGCATAAATTCACTCCAAGTAATGTTTTTCTTAAAACCCATGAATTTTTGAAAAATCTAGGGGGAGATTCTCTCCAGGGGGAGGGAATAAATTTCTTGCTTTTGATTAAACTTAACTTTTTGAACTAAGGTTGCCATAAATCAAAAAGGGGGAGATTGTTGGTGCAGAATGCACCAAAGTCAAACCTGTGTTTTGATAATGGCAACAGAGGTCAAAAGTTAAGTCTTACTTGTTGTCTAACAAGTTACTCTAGTGTACAGGAAAAGCCCTAGCGAAGGACTGCTAGGCACTGGTGAAGGAATGCCAGGGCAAAAAGCCCTAGCGAAGGACTGCTAGGCACTGGCGAAGGAATGCCAGAGTCAAAAGCCCTAGCGAAGGAATGCTAGGCACCTGGCGAAGGAATGCCAGGGTAAAAAGCCCTAGCGAAGGACTGCTAAGCACCGGGCGAAGGACAGCTCGGCATCCAAGCCCTGGCAAAGGACCGCCAGGCAAAAGTCCAACCAAAGGAGCGGTTGGCATCAGGTAAATTCTCCCGAGAGGAGTAGGTGAGGACGTGTTCCCCGTCGATGGAACAGTAGGCGTCGGTTCGACCTAGGGCTCCATTTTGGAGACCAAAGTCAGAACCAAGACAGCTAAGGCTGTATAAACTAATTGTTTTATTGTGTTTTGGACTAACCCTGGATGCAGGATCGAAGGAACGTGTGTCTGCAACTCAGAGAGCCTCAAAGGAGTGAGGCAGCAGCTGAGCAGGGCGCCCTGAGTGTCCAGGGTGCCCCCAAGGTGAACCAGAACCAAGTGAAGCAAAAAGGGCTTCGGCTGCTTACTGGGCAGGGCGCCCTCGTCAGCCAGGGCGCCCTCAGTAGCCAGGGCGCCCCCGCGCCCAAGACTGCGAAGCTTCATCTTTATCCACAGCCGAGATTTCTGCACGGAAGAAGTCAGTCAAGGCGCCCTCTGCGACCAGGGCACCCCCAGAGTCAAACTTATCCCTATTCGGATGAGATAACGTTTGACCGAGCTAAAAGAGGATCGCTTGACACGTGGCAGGGCGCCCCCGACGTCCAGGGCGCCCCGGGGTGCTATAAATAGCACCCAACGCCCAGCCTTTGAGAACAACTTCGAACCAAAGCTTCCACGCTCTTCTGTGCTCACGCCTTGTTCCGAAAACTGCCCAACTCGAGCGACGACGTCCCGCTGCTCCAGAAAGTCAACCTACACCCGGACGTCGGTAAAAGAAGAGATTTTTTTCATTAAAAGTTTATGGTGCTATACTTGTAAATCTATTTTTGTAAACTGATTTTGCGTTCATATAGAATTGCCCAAAGTAAATGATCAACGATCATGGGCCTTGGAGTAGGAGTCGACCTAGGCTCCGAACCAAGTAAAAAATACTGTGTTCGCGTGTTTTGTTTCTTTTCGCTGTGCATATTGCTCTCTCCATAAATTCGAAAAGTTTACCGATATTCACCCCCCCTCTATCGGTTCTATCGATCCAACACCTAGTGGTCCTTCGCTAGGGCTTTTTATCCTGGCAGTCCTTCGCCAGGTGCCTAGCAGTCCTTCGCTAGGTCTTCGATTACTAGCAGCCCTTCGCTAGGTGCCCAGCAGCCCTTTGCTGGGTCTTTGGTTCCGATGCCTAGCAGTCCTTCGCTAGGACTTTAATCTGCACACTCAAGTAGCATGTTAGATAAACATTACATCTTAACTTTTGAACCCTTTTTCCATTATCAAAACACAGGTTCGACTTGGGTGCTGTCTGCACCAACAATCTCTCCCTTTTTGATTTATGGCAACCCGGTTCAAAAAGTTAAGTTAATCAAAATAGTTGTTATAAAAGTTTGGTTTCCTCCCCCTAGAAGGAATCACCCCCTAGGTTTTTCAAAAGTTAGTGGGGTTTAAAAATTCTCTAAGTCTAAAGATGGAATTAATTTTTCAAACACTTAGAATACTTTTCAAAGGAACTTTAGAAACATATTAAAAAAACTGGTTGTGCACTTTTTGAAGATTTACACAAAAAATTCAAGTCAGTAGAAAAGATCCATCTTCTGAAGTTTTAAGTTTTTAGAACCATAGCTTAAGTTTAAGATAAGTACTTAGTAAAATTTACAACTGCTTAAGTTTTAAGTACTTGGAAAAACTTTTTGACAAACAGCTTGAGTTTAAGTACTTAAAAAGATTTTTGAACATAACTTAAGTTTAAGTACTTAAAAAAGATTTTTGAAAATAGCTTATGTTTAAGTACTTAAAAAAGATTTTTGAAAATAGCTTAAGTTTAAGTACTTAAAAGGATTTTTGAAAATAGCTTAAGTTTAAGTACTTAAAAGGATTTTTGAAAATAGCTTAAGTTTAAGTACTTAAAAAGATTTTTGAAAATAGCTTAGTATTTTTGAAAATAAATAGATTAAGTACTTTGAACCAGTTTTTAAAATAACTTAATTATTTTGAAAACAGTTTTGAAAAAGAACTTAGAGTTAGTAAAAACTTAGAGTAAGTACTTTTAAATAGTTCTGAAAAAGAAAATTAGCTTAAGCTTTTTGAAGAAAGGATAAAATTTTGAAAAAATTTAAAGCTCTTCTCTCCTTTCTATCTCTCCCCCTTTGCCATATATCAAAAATAAAGTAATAGAAATAAACATAAATTGCATGACCAAAGAATGATGTGCTGTATTGAACCAATTCAAACTGAACCAAAGCAATTTCAATTATCTCTTTAGGGTCCTGTCTAACCCCATTTAGCTACTTACTAACTGTTATAAACAGTAGTTTTCGCTAGGGTTAGTCGAGTTAAGTGTTCTGTTCAAGTTAGATTTTCTAAACTTGACACTTAACTTGATTATTGTTTAAGTTGTATTTAGTGCCCCAATTTCTGCAGATGCACTGACTTAAAGCATCTTGAATTAAGGAAAAGACCTAAGCATCTCAACCCATTCTAGGTTATCATTCAAAAGTACCCTTAGGTGCTTGTGAGATGCTGGCTTCTAGATCTATAGGTGCATACATTTCTAGGGTTAGGGCCTAGGCTAAGTTCATTTACGAAAAAGCCCTAGTTTTGAAGGGGGTAGTTTTTAAGAAAAACTAAAAAATTATTAAAAAGAAAGGCTAAAAAGATTTTCAAAGGCTGATTTGGAAATTAAGTAAAGCATATTTTAAAAACTGATTTTTCCAAATCAAATAAAGCAGTGAGAAAACCAATAGTAGAGTAACCCTATTCTACTAAGCATAATCCTAACTGCCTTCTTAGTGAGCTGAACTCAGATTTAGGTAGGGGTTTGGTGAATATGTCAGCTAAGTTAGATTTAGAATCTATATGTTTAAGGACTATCTCACCCCTGGCTACGTGATCTCTTACAAAGTGGTGTTTAACTTCTATGTGTTTAGTTCTGGAATGTTAGATTGGGTTCTTAGTTAGATTAATTGAGCTTATATTGTCAATGAAGACTTGAGTTTGGGTGTAGTTGAGCTGGAAGTCCTTAAGAGTGTGCATCATCCATAAAAGTTGTGCTACACACTCTCCTAAGGCAACATACTCAGCTTCAGTTGTGGATAGAGCTACACAGTGTTGTTTTCTGCTGCACCAACTTATTAGACTATTTCCTAACAGTTGGCAGCCTCCACTTGTGCTCTTTCTATCTAACTTACAACCAGCGTAATCAGAATCCGAGTATCCTGACTGTTGGTGCAGGAAGCACCATATCGAACCTGATTTTGATATTGGCAAAGGATTCAAAGTTAAGTTTATTTGTGATCTAACGTTGTTCACTGAGTGTGCAGAAAAAGCCCTAGCGAAGGACTGCTAGGCACTGGTAAAGGAATGCCAGGAAAGAAAGCCCTAGCGAAGGAATGCTAGGCACTGGCGAAGGACTGCCAGACAGGAAAAGCCCTAGCGAAGGAATGCTAGGCACTGGCGAAGGACTGCCAGAATGGACAAAGCCCTAGCGAAGGAATACTAGGCACTGGCGAAGGACTGCCAGAATGGAAAAGCCCTAGCGAAGGAATGCTAGGCACTGGCGAAGGACTGCCAGAAGAAAAGACCTAGCAAAGGGCTGCTAGGCACCAAGCGAAGGGCAGCTTGGTACCTCAAGACCTGGCGAAGGACTGCTGGGCAAAAGTCCAACTGGAGGATCCGGTTGGCACCAGGTAAAACTCTCCCGAGAGGAGTAGGTGAGGACGCGTTCCCCTCGAGGGAACATTAGGCGTCGGTTCGACCTAGGGCTCCATTTTGGAGATCCAAAGTCAGAACCAAGACAGCTAAGGTTGTTTTAACTAACTTATTATTTGCTGTTTTGGACTAACCCTGGATGCAGGACCGAAGGACTGTGTTTCTGCAGCTCAGAGAGCCTCAAAGGAGTGAGGCCGTAGCTGAGTAGGGCGCCCCGGATGTGTCGGGCGCCCCAGAGTCAACCCAAAGTCAGCAGAGAGGTAAACGCCCCGACAGCAGCGCAATTGGGGGCGCCCCGCGTGTGTCGGGCGCCCCGCATGTCGGGCGCCCCGCGTGTCTCGGGCACCCACTGTGCCACGCCACGGGCAGCTGCAGCTCACCCTCGTGAAACCAAATGGATGAACCTTTGACCGGTCAACCGGGCGCCCCGCGCGCGTCGGGCGCCCCAGTCAACTGTTATCCCGAAGTCGAAGCGATCAGTCACGACCGAGAGCATGCCGGATCAAGAGCCACGTGGGGGGCGCCCCGAGCATGTCGGGCGCCCCCTGCCCTATATAAAGAGGGCCTCGACCCTATTCCAAGACAATCAATTCCATTGAACGCAATCACGCTCTTCTGCTCCCGCGCTCTGCTCCAGAACCCTCCAGACTCAAGATACAAGCGCCGGCGACGTCCAACTGCTCTGGAACTTCGATTTACACCGGATGTCGGTAACAAAGAAAAGCTGTCTTTTTCCTTACTGCAATTTACTGTAATCAATCTTTGTAAAATTGTTTTGCGCGATTATAGTATTGCCCATAGTAAACGGTCAACGACCGTGGGCCTTGGAGTAGGAGTCGACCCAGGCTCCGAACCAAGTAAAAATCTTGGTGTTCGCATTGTCTGATTTTGATTATTCCGCTACGCAATTGCTCTTTACGAAATCCGAACGAATTGCGACATTCACCCCCCCTCTCTCGCATTTCTCGATCCAACAAGTGGTATCAGAGCGGGGTAGTTCAAACTTGGTGCAACCACCAATTTGAAAGTTTTTTCGAATTTATGAATTTTTTATTTCTTTTTGTTAATCAACGCAACTCAATCTCGTTCGCTTTTTATTTTATATAAATAATATCTGTAGGTGGATTTAAAAAATCCTTACGCCTTTTTCAATTTTGAATTTTTATATTATCACCATAAGTCTGAATTGATAAAACAAATAATTTTTGAAATTTTGTCATAATTTTTTTTATTATTATTTTAATATTTTTCTCGAAATTCGTGCTACTTTAGTTTGAGAAATTTTTTTTCTAAACATTAAATTCCTACTTTTTTATCATTAACCAGAATTGACAAAATCAACATTTTCAGAAATTTATCATAAATTCTCTTTATTATTTTATTATTATTTCGCCTCGAAATTCGTGCAATTTTGTTTGGTTATTTTTTTTTCCGCACTACTAATCCAAGACCAAGTCTTAGTACATTCTGTTAATTCTTTTCTATACGAGGTTAAACTAAATGGCCAACCAAGAGTGGAACAGTGTCCGTCCACCGCTATTCTCCGGCGAGAACTTCAATCATTGGAGAAGTCAAATGGAGTTCCATCTGAAGGCCCATATGGACATATGGATGATCGTTCAAACAGGGTTCTACCTCCCTACAGAAGAGGGACTATCATTTACGTGGGACCAACTGGATGAATCAACCCTGAGGAAGATCGAGACGGATGCAAGGGCAACTTCAATCCTACAATGTGGCCTAACCAAGGAGCAACTCGAGCTAGTAGGTCCATGCAGTTGTGCTAGAGAAATATGGGAAAAATTGGTTAACCTTCATCAAGAAATCTCAGATGAAGAAGAAGTAAATTATCTTGCCCTTTCAGTCCAAGCACAATCAGCCGAGTCAGAGTCTGAACCCGAATCCAAAATCGAACCAGAATTAGACGACGAATTGACTGAGACGGTAACCGATTTCGAATTCTTTTCAAATTTAGAATTAAATAATCAAACAGATACTATAATGGTCGAGGAAGGTGTAAATTTTATTGCAGGGAAAACTCCTAAAGAACCACCACAGAAGGAACTTCAACCAGTACCCGAGTCCGACTCAGACACAGAATCAGAAGATGAGCCTAGATCCGAGGCGGCAATGATCAAGGGGGAGATTCCCAATAAAGAACCAAAAGGTAAAAGTGTAAATTCAAATTTTAATCATGTAATTTGTTACACATGCAGGGAGAGAGGGCACTACCAAAATCAGTGCCCTACTCGTAAGACTCGGTCTACACCATCGGCGACAAAGGAATCAGTTCCAAAAGCACGAAAGCACAAAAGTCGCATTCAATGCTTCAAGTGCCAGGAGTTCGGGCATTGCAAAAGTGAATGCACAGATAAAAGAGCTACCAAGAATGCCGGACAAACAATCAACGAAGGTAAATTTACAGTATTTGAAAATCCGTTATTTACCTTGAATAATGTGATTGATTCATGTAACTTAATTAAAACAAATTTCAAAAAATTGAAACAAGAAAATGAAACCCTAAAACATAAGGTCAATAAGTTAGAAAATTTAATTCATAATCTTGCTGATTTCGAAAATCCGGAGGATTACTCCAATTGTGACCTTACTTAGACAATTGTTTGTTTTAATTATGTGTTTTTTTTTTCTTAGAATTAGGATTGGGACTAAATCAGTTAATTGAAAATTGAACAACATAGTATTGGGTGGAGGTGAGATGATAGTACGTTAGGGAAGCCAATTTGGTGGAACTAGCCGAAGCTACCGATCCAAGACCCAAACTAGTTAGACCAGAAATTTTTCAAAGAATAATTTTGAAAATGAAATTTCATTAAAAGGCTTTGTCAAGGAAAGGGTGGATGATCCCATAAGGCTACGGCCAAAGAAGGCCTAGTGCCTCGCCAAGACCTGGAAGCCAATTTTTGAAATTCAAATTCAAATTATTTTTTGTTAAATTCGAATCTAACTCAAATTTTTAGTTAATTTTAGATTCAAATACCTCTTTTCAAAATAAATTTAAATTGGGTTTAAAAAATTAATTTAACTTTTCAAAATTAATCATGGCCTTCTCAAAATAAATCTTTCTATTAAAATATGCATCTCACAAAACAGTTAAGGATATCCTGTTTTGCCACTTAGAAATGGGTGAGATGCTTAGGACCTAAAAGTTGAGTCCAACCCAACCAACTAAATCGAATTCAAACTCAAATTAATTCAAACTCAAATTAATTCAATTCAATCAAATTCAAATTAATTCAATTAAATAAAATTCAACTGAATTATTCTAAACTTAATTATCCTCAAATTCAAATTAATTATTCTCAAAATTTAATTTAATCATTTATTTTCAAAATTAAAATATTTGTCTCACACAACCCATAAGGTTAACATGTTTGACCACGTAGAACTGGGTGAGATATCTAGGACCTAAAAGCACAAATCAATATCCTTTCAAAAAAAAAAAATATTTTCAAAAGTTATTCAAAATCATCTCTATTTTTTTTAATTCAGTCTGCTGTACCCTATATTTTCATTTCTAACATTTTTTTAATATAAAATTTCATGTTAAAAATCTCAATAGACTTGTTTTAAATATAATCTAGGGCTTGTTTTGTGTTAGTCATTGATTGATCAAACTTGGTCAAAACAGTCAACCCTAGTCAACATAGTCAAACATAGATAACACTGAAGTCCCCTAGGACATTAGATTGAGTTAAATAGTAAGGGAGAATGGTTTATTCTTTTTAATTTTCTTTCAAAATATCTTTGAAAAATTATTATCATTTCAAAATGGTTTTCGAAAACTGTGTTATCATACCAAATTATGTTTTCAAAAATCTATCTCCTAAAAAATTATCATACTCAAAAGGCATGTTCAAAATTGTTCCTTTAATTTTGACAAACCCTAAGACTAAGAGGAGGATTAACTTGTGGTCAACAAGCCTCCCAGGACTGTGTCAGATTTAAGGGAAGTTCAAATTAAAAGAAGAAGTTTTATGCCTTCAAATAATCACTATATTTTTCAAAATTATGCTTTACAAAAATCATTTTAAAATGTTTTTCGAAAAAGAGGCTTATGTTTGAAAATTATCTTCAATTCAAATTGAATTTCCTAAAATTTTATTACCGTACTGATATTCAAAACTATTCTTTTGATTTTAATAAACCCTAAAGACACAGAGGAAGGTCCACTTCATGATCGATAAGGACTCCTAGGATGTGTCAAATTTAGGGGGAGTTTGAGTCAAGAGAAGAATTTCTGAAATGTGTTTATTAATTATTTTTTAATTTAAATCAAACCTTAAGACTCAGAGGAAGATCGCCTGTAGTCAACAAGCTTCCTAGGACTGGGTCAAGTTTAGGGGGAGATTAAATTAAAAGAATTATTGAATTATATGTTTTCATGCACTGCACGTTTAAAATCCTTTTGAAAACTTAAATAATTTTTTTTTAAATACTATTATTTTTTTCAAAATTCTTTTGGAAATAGTATTTACTTGAGTTGGAGAATTTCCAGGACACTTAGGAAACTATCCTTGTAGTTAACAAGGTTTCCTAGGATTGTGTCAGACTGGAAAAGTAACCAAAGCAAGTAAAATGTTATGCGTTAAAAACAATACTTTTGTAAGTGCTTTCAAAGGATAATTTTCTCTAATATTATAAAAGCACTTATAGTTTTTAATGCATAATCTTCTTATATCTTAAAAAATGCACAATATCTTTCAAAAATACTTCTACTTTTCAAAATATAATGTTTCAAAAGTACTAATATTTTCAAGGCAATAATGTTCTAAGTGAATTTTCTACAAGACTTGCCTACAAAAATAATTTTTTTTTTTTAAAAAAAATGCCTTTCAAAGTGGAGTTTTGGTGCATGTTATGCTTTTGCTATGCTTTCAAAAATTATGCTAAGTATTTTTATGTTTTCAAAACTCATAGGCTCTGATACACAAATTTTAAAATTTTTTAAAACATATATAATTTTTTAAAAAAAAAATTCCTTATTGATATATGTTCTAAGGAAAATTCTCTATGAGTGCAAAAGTTGAAACTTTTTAAACAAGTTTTTGCAAGCTTTTTCTAAAATATCGGTTAAGTTTTTCTTGAAAACTATGTTACAAGTTTTTGCAAGCTTTTTCTAAAATATAAGTAGAAGAGTTATCACATTAAGGGGGAGCCTCAAAACATCCATTACCTTGAAAATTATGAAATTCATTACTTAAAGCTTCTTTTGAAAACTATGCTTTTGAACTCCTTTACTTAAATTTCTTTTGGTAAAACTCAAACCTCCCTATTAGATACCTTGTTCACCCATGTTTATTTTTGATATATGTCAAAGGGGGAGGAAAGGTCAAAGTTAAGTATTATAACACAAGTACTCAGGGTTTTAGGGGGAGTAAAGGTTTTTTATGAGAGATAAAGGTTACCTTGTGTTAGTAAATGTTATAAAGTTTTTACTTAACATTGAATTGTGTAAAATTGCTATACTTCATTTTTACATTATGTTCTTAACAGTTATAAAGTTTTTTACTTAACTTTGAATTGTGTTGCCATAATCAAAAAGGGGGAGATTGTTGGTGCAGGAAGCACCATATCGAACCTGATTTTGATATTGGCAAAGGATTCAAAGTTAAGTTTATTTGTGATCTAACGTTGTTCACTGAGTGTGCAGAAAAAGCCCTAGCGAAGGACTGCTAGGCACTGGTAAAGGAATGCCAGGAAAGAAAGCCCTAGCGAAGGAATGCTAGGCACTGGCGAAGGACTGCCAGACAGGAAAAGCCCTAGCGAAGGAATGCTAGGCACTGGCGAAGGACTGCCAGAATGGACAAAGCCCTAGCGAAGGAATACTAGGCACTGGCGAAGGACTGCCAGAATGGAAAAGCCCTAGCGAAGGAATGCTAGGCACTGGCGAAGGACTGCCAGAAGAAAAGACCTAGCAAAGGGCTGCTAGGCACCAAGCGAAGGGCAGCTTGGTACCTCAAGACCTGGCGAAGGACTGCTGGGCAAAAGTCCAACTGGAGGATCCGGTTGGCACCAGGTAAAACTCTCCCGAGAGGAGTAGGTGAGGACGCGTTCCCCTCGAGGGAACATTAGGCGTCGGTTCGACCTAGGGCTCCATTTTGGAGATCCAAAGTCAGAACCAAGACAGCTAAGGTTGTTTTAACTAACTTATTATTTGCTGTTTTGGACTAACCCTGGATGCAGGACCGAAGGACTGTGTTTCTGCAGCTCAGAGAGCCTCAAAGGAGTGAGGCCGTAGCTGAGTAGGGCGCCCCGGATGTGTCGGGCGCCCCAGAGTCAACCCAAAGTCAGCAGAGAGGTAAACGCCCCGACAGCAGTGCAATTGGGGGCGCCCCGCGTGTGTCGGGCGCCCCGCATGTCGGGCGCCCCGCGTGTCTCGGGCGCCCACTGTGCCACGCCACGGGCAGCTGCAGCTCACCCTCGTGAAACCAAATGGATGAACCTTTGACCGGTCAACCGGGCGCCCCGCGCGCGTCGGGCGCCCCAGTCAACTGTTATCCCGAAGTCGAAGCGATCAGTCACGACCGAGAGCATGCCGGATCAAGAGCCATGTGGGGGGCGCCCCGAGCATGTCGGGCACCCCCTGTCCTATATAAAGAGGGCCTCGACCCTATTCCAAGACAATCAATTCCATTGAACGCAATCACGCTCTTCTGCTCCCGCGCTCTGCTCCAGAACCCTCCAGACTCAAGATACAAGCGCCGGCGACGTCCAACTGCTCTGGAACTTCGATTTACACCGGACGTCGGTAACAAAGAAAAGCTGTCTTTTTCCTTACTGCAATTTACTGTAATCAATCTTTGTAAAATTGTTTTGCGCGATTATAGTATTGCCCATAGTAAACGGTCAACGACCGTGGGCCTTGGAGTAGGAGTCGACCCAGGCTCCGAACCAAGTAAAAATCTTGGTGTTCGCATTGTCTGATTTTGATTATTCCGCTACGCAATTGCTCTTTACGAAATCCGAACGAATTGCGACATTCACCCCCCCTCTCTCGCATTTCTCGATCCAACACTGACAAGTCAAAGGTTGAGGTCCTAGGATACCAAATCCCTACGTTTAAAGTGCCCTTAACATATCTTAATACTCTTTTTAGGGCTGCTAAGTGTGTTTCCTTAGCACAGGTTTGGTATCTGGCACATATACCTACAGCAAAAAGGATATCAGGTCTGCTGGCTGTAGCGGCCCCGCCTCTATGGTCCCAGCAGGCAACCCTCTAGGCCGGCGACCCTACGGTCTTCCCACCCCTGGCAGTGGATTTTTCCCTTCCCTAGGATTCGAACCCTTGACCTCCAGGACAAGTACAATAGTTCCTGAATCCTAGTACCAATTGAGCTGTAGCTCACTTGGTACCAGGATTCAGGAACTTTAGTACTTAGCCTGGAGGTCTAGAGTTTGAATCCTGGGGAAGGCAAAAACCCACTGCCAGGGGTGGGAAGACCGTAGGGTCGCCGGCCTAGAGGGTTGCCTGCGGGGACCATAGAGGCGGGGCCGCTACATAAAAAGGCGCCTTTTTATGTAGCGGCCCCGCCTCTATGCTCCCCGCAGGCAACCCTCTAGGCCGGCGACCCTACGGTCTTCCCACCCCTGGCAGTGGGTTTTTGCCTTCCCTAGGATTCGAACCCTTGACCTCCAGGACAAATATAATAGTTCCTGAATCCTAGTACCAATTGAGCTGTAGCTCAATTGGTACTAGGATTCAGGAACTATTGTACTTGTCCTGGAGGTCAAGGGTTCGAATCCTAGGGAAGGCAAAAACCCACTGCCAGGGGTGGGAAGACCGTAGGGTCGCCGGCCTAGAGGGTTGCCTGCGGGGACCATAGAGGCGGGGCCGCTACACTGGCTGTAAGGTATAGTAGACTTCCAATCATACTTCTATAGAGTTTGAGGTCTACTGGTTTACCATCAGGGTCACTATCTATTTTTATGTTGGTGGCCATGGGGGTACTTATGCTTTTAGAGTTATCCATTTTAAATTTCTTTATTAGCTCTTTAGCATATTTGAATTGATGGACATAGTTTTCATCCCTAGTTTGTTTAATTTGTAATCCTAGGAAAAAGTTGAGCTCACCAACTAAGCTCATTTCAAATTCATTTTCCATTATTTTAACGAATTCTTTTAAAAAATTAGAGTTGGTGGACCCAAAGATTATGTCATCGACGTAGATTTGGGCAATAAAGATTTCTTTTCCTAGGGTTTTAATAAATAGGGTTGAATCGATTTGTCATTGTTTAAATTCTTTAGAAATTAGGTAAGTTGATAAGCGTTCATACCAGGCCCTAGGTGCTTATTTTAGTCCATAAAGTGCTTTAGTAAGTTTGTACACATGGTCAGGTCTTTCTAAGTCTTCAAAACCAGGGGGTTATCCTAGATAGACATCTTCCTTAATGAATCCATTTAGAAAGGCTGACTTTACATCCATTTGGTATAATTTAAATCCTTTATGGGATGCAAAGGCTAACAACAACCTAATGGACTCGAGTCTAGCTGCTGGGGCATAGGTTTCGTCATAATCTAACCCTTCTACTGGGGCATAGGCTAACAACATCCTTTCGCTACTAAGCGGACTTTATTTCTGACTATTTCTCCTTGATCATTTAACTTGTTCCTTAAGACCCACTTAGTGTCAATGACGGATTTGCCCTCAAGTTTAGGTAGTAATTCCCAGACTTGGTTCCTTTCAAATTGGGCTAACTCTTCTTGCATAGCTATGATCCAATCAGGATTAGGTAGGGCTTCCTCTATAGTCTTAGGTTCAATTTTTGAAATTATTGCTATTTGACCAAGGTTTCTATAGGAAGACCTAGTTCTGACTCCTAAAGTTGGATCACCCACAATTTGATCAGTTGGGTGACTAAGTCTGGGTTTCTTGGTTTTTCTTAAACTTCGTTCAGCCTCAGGTCCGGCTGGTCGATTTTGTTCAATATGTAATTCAACATTTGGTTCAACTGTCTCACTCGTTGGTTCAATAGTTAGTTTATTTAAGGGTTCAACAGTTTGTTCATTATCTTCTTGATTAGTATTTGATGAAGTTTGATTTGGATTATCAGGTTTTGAGTTAATTTCTTCATCAAATATTAAATTGGATGTTTCTTCAATTTTCTTAGTTTGTTTGTTGTAAACCTTATAGGCTCTACTAGTGGTTGAATATCCTAAGAAGATGCCTGGGGTTGACTTAGACTGAAATTTACCTAGATAGTCTTTAGTGTTTAGGATATGAACTTTGCATCCAAAGACCCTTAGATTCAGTTAATTGTATAATTCATATGGTGTTTTGTTGTGTCGCTTGTTAATCAGGACCCTATTTTGAATGTAGCAAGCTGTACTAACTGCTTCTGCCCAATATTGGTTGACTAGGTTGAATTCGTTGAGCATAGTCCTAGCGGCTTCCTGTAGAGTTCTATTTCTCCTTTCGACTATCCCATTTTGCTGGGGGGTTCTAGGACACGAAAATTCATGTACGTACCCATTTACCTTACAGAATTTCTCGAACCATTGATTTTCAAATTCTCCCCCGTGGTCACTCCTAAGTCTTTTGATTTTAGTATCGTTTTGATTTTCAATTAACTTACAAAATTCATTAAATAGGTTTAGGGTTTCATCTTTAGTCTTTAGAAACCTAACCCAGGTAAACCTAGAGTAATCATCAACTATTACTAAGCAATACCGGTTTCCGCTTAGTGACTTGGCTCCATGTGAATCAAATAGGTCAAGGTGCAGGAGCTTAAGTGTGGTTTGAGTTTGATCAGATTGGATTAATTTGTGATTAGACCTGGTTTGTTTACCTTGATTACATGATTCACATATTAAGTTTTCATGATTTTTAATTTTAGGGATACCTTTAATTAGGCCAAGTTGGGTGATTTTTGAAATAATTCTCAGATTAGTGTGACCTAATCTCCTATGCCAGAGGTTTGATTGTTCTAACTGAGTTAACATACATTTAGGTACTAGGGGTAAGTTTATAGTGTAAACATTATTTTTCCTAGTACCCTTAAGCATGATTTCCGAGTATTGTAGGTTTCTAATCAGGCAGTTAGAATTGTTGAAGGTAACTACATAACCAGAATCACACAACTGACTTATGCTAAGCAAGTTAAAATTAAAATTTTCAACCAAAAGCACTTTCTTAATAACAAAGTCAGATTTAAGTTCAATATTACCTGACCCAATTACCTTGAGTGTAACATTGTTGTCAAATGCCACTGAGCCTAGGTTTTTGAACTTGAGTTTGGTGAATTTCAATTTATCTCCAGTCATGTGTCTGGAGCAACCTCTATCCAACATCCATTGGTCCAAATCTTTATGTTCCTACACATAAAGAGTTTTGATGATTTGGATCCAATTAGAATCAGGAATAGCCTAAATTGATTTTCACAGTCTAGTTTGTCTCACCCAATCTAGGGTTATCAATCATGTTTGCCTTATGAGTTTTGTCAGACAGGTTTTGGTAGATAGAATTATTTTTGAAAAATTATGATTTATTTAAAAAAATGAATTAATTTTGAAAACGGTTGATTGAGTTTGGAAAAAGTGTTTGAATCTACAATTAACTGAAAATTTGTGTTAGATTCGAATTTTAAAAAGAATAATTTGAATTTCAAAAATTGGCTTCCAGGTCTTGGCGAGGCACTAGGCCTTCTTTGGACGTAGCCTTATTGGATCATCAACCCTTTCCTTGACAAAGCCTTTTAATGAAATTTCATTTTCAAAATTATTTTTTGAAAAAATTCTGGTCTAACTAGTTTGGGTCTTGGATCGGTAGCTTCGGCTAGTTTCACCAGTCTAAAGAGACCAAGTAGTGTATACTTGACCTTATTAGAATTGGCTTCCCTAACGTACTATCATCTCACCGCCACCCAATACTATGTTGTTCAAATTTCAATTAATTGATTGAGTCCTTATTCTAACCATTCCTAAGTCTAAGCATGGTAAATTGCAGGAATTAAATAAACAATCAATCATGCAATTTACAAACAAAAATTAAATTTTATCTAACAATAAATATTATTTTTAATTTGTCTCCCCCTGGACTAAAGCCACGATAATGGTTTGGCAAGATGTGAATCTTGTCCTTGGGGATCCAATACTGATTTGATCCAGTTTGTTTGTTCAGGCACAGTTTGGGTACCCATGCCTGAACTTTAGGTCTGGACTGGTTCAGTACAGCATAGTAGGATTTTTGTCTAGATTTGGTTCTATAGCCCAACCCGGATCGATTTAGAACCGACTTCTGTTTTCCAAGAATCATGTCAAGACCCTTGGAACCAGAAGTGAAACGTTCTAAGACAGCTCTAAGATCCTTAACTTGAGTTTTCAAGAAAGAGTTCTCTGATTCAAGTTTTTCAACTTGAGCAGAGGTTCCTTCTTGAACCTTCTTAGTTAAGGGTTCAGAATCTGCTCTCTCTTTCAGGAGTTTTACTTCCTGTCTGAGAGACTCTACTCGAATTTTGGCTTTTGCCAAATCTCGAGAAAGATAAGAAATTAATTCACATAATTGAATTATAGGAAAACCACTTATAGTTATTTTGCCGTCCTCTGAGAATGTAAGTTTGCCGTCGTTCGGTTCCGACTCTGACTCGGTCTCGATTTCTTCTGAGGCGGTTAGTGCGAGCAGGTTCGACTGGGGGACCTCTTCTTCTTCTTCAGAGGAGGACTCGTCCCACGTTACCTGAAGTGCCTTCTTCTTTCTTGTCTTCTTTGTTTCCTTCAGGTTGGGGCATTCAGTCTTGTAGTGGCCCTTCTTCTTGCACTCGTAACAAGTCACGTTGGGTTTGTTCTTTTCATTTGAGGGTTCAGCTGGTTCTTCCCTTCATCGGCTGGTTTTTCTTCTGTTGGTCTGGTTTTTTAGCTCTTTGTAATAGTCCCGGGCTAGTCGAACCAACTTAGGTCGATTTCCCTCGCTGTCTTCTGAGTCTGAATCTGAATCAGACTCAGGTGTAGGTTGAGGCTTCTTCTTGGTTGTCTTTCCTGCTTTACCTGCAACAAAGGCAATGCCTTTCTCGGCCAGATTGCAGTTAGTCTATTCATGTAATTCGAGTTCAGAAAAAAGTTCATCTAACTTGATTTTGGAAAGATCCCTAGAAACTTTGTAAGCATCTACCATAGATGCCCACAAAGTGTTTCTTGGGAAAGCGTTAAGGGCGTACCTTATTAGGTCACGGTTTTCTACCTTGTGACCAATGGTGTGTAGACCGTTCATCAGCTCCTGAATTTTGGCGTGGAGCTGAGCTGCTGATTCGCCTTCGTTCATCCTGATGGTGTACAACTTGTTCAACAGAAGGTCCCTCTTGCTGATTCGGGTGTCAGAGGTTCCTTCGTGTAGTTCGATCAGCTTACCCCAGAGTTCTTTGGCATTGTTGAATGGACCCACCCGGTTCAGCTCCTCTTTTGTTAGGCCGCATTGGAGTGTTTGGGTCGCTTTGGCATCGACTTCAATTTTCTTTTTGAGTGCAGCGTCCCATTCAATGTAAGATTGTTGTACTCCATCAGCGTTCCTTGGTATTTCCAGTCCGGACTGGATTATTGTAACGCTCGAAAATTCTCAAACCTAATTTTAGAAATATCCTAGAATTTATGGATATTTTTATAGAATTTTTCCATGGACAAATAAGGTAAAAACGAATAAAAATAAAATACGCAGTAAAAAAACTAAGTAAGGTTTGATCCCTAGACCTACAATTGAGAGGGGAAGAGACTTACCAAGTGGGCTAGTCTATTTTCATTAAGATAAAATAGAGGAAAAGATAAATAAGGCAAAGTTAGTTAAATTTTCCCATGAGTATAAAAGGGGAAATTAGGATTTTTAGATTCACTCTTTTCCTCACCTTCTCTCAGCGCCGACACCTCCCTCTCTCTCCGCGATTTTCTTCCTATCCCTCTCCCGAGACTCTCTTCTCTCTCCCTCTCCCGAGACTCTTCTCTCTCCCTCTCTTACGCCTCTTCCTCTCCTCCTCTTCTCTTGCCGCCCAAGACAAGGGGAAAGCGAATGGAAGGTCCCAAGAGGCCCTATTCTCTACGAGAATTGTCGTAAACGCGAGGAGAACGCCAAGGAGAAGAAGAACGTCGAAGTTCGACGTTCCCTCGGAGATTTCATATTATATTCGTAAGGAAACCTAGCGCAGGATGTAAGTATCCCTCACCTGCAGTATAAGTAGTTTCGGTTGATTTTTCATATGCCTTATTTCCTTGTATGTATGTTTTACGATTAGAAATCGTAAATTATGAACAAGCACACACATTAGGTGTTTGTTAAAATGTTCAGTTCATTTAATGCTATAGAAAGCATTAAAGAATAGAAATTCTTGCTCCAATTTATGATTGGGACCAAGGTCCAATGGGATGGGTTCCTAGTTGCCCGTAGGTTTAGATAACCTAGTAAAAGCAAGAATCAGAAAAGGAAAGAAAAGTATAAAGGATTATTTTATTTTCAGTTGGCATTGTACCGGACTTCGGTCCAGGGATAGGCTCCAAGTTGCCTCTAGGTTTAGATAACCTAGTATGGGATGGGCTCCTAGTTGCCCCTCGGTTTAGATAACCTAGTAGAACCCTAATGGATTCGGGATTTGCTACCTCGGGTTTATTAGGGATGCGCGCACAGTTGGTACATTGCCGGGCCCACAGCAGTTGATTATTATTTTCACCTACTATATGTATTTAGTTTTCAGAAATTCATATTAGCATTGTGGTGAATTTATAATTTAGTTTTATGTAGTTAG
>JAGFNQ010000282.1:540820-583732 GCA_024364735.1 Boesenbergia rotunda | reverse complement strand
TGAAGATGCAACTCCAGACCAGTTAGTGGCCTATTAGAACATGTGGCCGATTCTGAACTTGCGAGTTGCATCATGCTGGCCGCTATGGTACCTGAGCTACAAAAGCAGCATGAGCATATGGATGCTCATACCATCGTCTTCCATCTTCATGAGCTGTTTGACGAGCAGGCGAGATCCGAAAGGTTCGAGGTCTCCAGACTCCTCTTCACCTCTAAGATGCAGGAAGGCACTTCTGTCTCACAGTTTGTGTTGAAGATGTTGGGGTACATTGAGTGATTAGGCACACTCGGATTTGCATGGATCACGAACTAAGTATTGTCTTAATTCTGTATTGTTTGCCCAAGAGTTACTCACAATTTGTGATGAACTATCGGATGAACAAACTGGAAACTACTATTCCTGAGTTGCTTAACCTGCTGAAGACTGTAGAGCCTTCTGTAAAGCAGGATCAGAAGACGGTACTGTTAGTTGGTTCCTCAAAGAAAGGCTCTAAGAGGAAGCCCAAAGAACAAAATAAGGGAAGGAAGAAAAAAGGCTAAAATGATTGAAAAGGCACCAAAAGGCACTAGCCATCACTGCGGCAAGGAGGGCCACAGGCGAAGAAACTGCAAGGTTTATCTTGAGTCCTTGGAGAAGAAGGCATCCGATGCCCCATCCTCTTCAGGTATCTTCGTTATTGAATGTCACTCTATTTCCTCGTACACCTGGGTACTTGATACTAGGTGTGGCTCACATATATGTAATGACATAAAGGGGCTAAGGAATAGAAGAAACTCGTCAAGGGAGAAGCGAATTTGCGAGTTGGAAATGGAGCAAAGATTGCTGCTGTTGCCATTGGAACATATTTGCTAAAGCTATCTATTGGACTTGTCTTAGAATTGGATAATTATTATTTTGTTCCTTCATTAATAAAGAACATTGTATCTATTTCATGCTTGAATGAAAGAGTTATCATTTAATTTTTAGTAACAATTGCTGTTACATAACTTTAAATGGTGTTCTTTATGGGACCGAAACTTTATGCAATGGTATATACACGTTAGATTTATCCGGTGACGTTTTCAATATCGAAGTTAGCAACAAACATGCTCGAATAGATAATCAAATAGACTCCTATACGTGGCATTGTCGTCTTGGCCGTGTAAGCAAGAAACGCATGACCAAATTACACCGATGTGGAATTCTGGAATCATTTGAACCTGGTTCATTTGATACATGTGAATCATGCTTAAAAGGCAAGATGACCAAATTACCCTTTTCCGAAAAAGGTAAACTAGTGGGAGAATTGCTTAGTCTAATACATACTGATGTATGTGGACCAATGTCAACTCTTGCACAAGGAGGCTATAGCTACTTCATTACCTTTATCGATGATCACTCACGATTCGGGTATATGTTCTTAATGAAACACAAATCTGAAGCTTTTGAGAAATTCAAAGAGTTCAGAAGTGAAGTAGAGAAATAACTTGGCAAAAGTATTAAGATACTTTGATCCGATCGGGGTGGTGAATACATTAAGTCAAGAGTTTCAAGATTATCTTAGGGACAATGGGATATTGTCTCAATGGACTCCGCCATATACACCACAGCATAATGGTGTATCTGAGAGGCGTAACCGAACCTTGATGGACATGGTTAGATCTATGATGAATCATGCAACTCTTCCAAAATCCTTTTAGGGCTATGCGCTTAAGACAGCTGTTTACTTACTAAACAGAGTCCCGACCAAGGTAGTCTCTACTACTCCATATGAGACGTGGAATAGTAAGAAACCTCATTTATATCATCTAAAGATATGGGGTTGTCCTGCTTATGTAAAGCGGACTGTATCAGACAAATTGGATGCTAAGTCTGATAAATGTTTATTTATTGGATACTCTAAGGAAACGAAAGGTTACCAATTCTATCATCCCTTAGAACAAAAGGTGTTTGTTTCAAGGCATGCTGTATTTCTAAAAAAAGAATTTCTTTTACAAGAAAACAGTGGGAGTAGCATTGAACTTGAAGAAGTTCAAGAATCTCCAATAGACATTACAGAGACACCTAGTCTAGACCCACAACCAATAACTCATGATGATGAGCTATAAGTTGAACCTAAAACAACACCACTTCTTCGTAGGTCTGATAGGACACGCAATATTCCAGAGAGATACGGATTTCTCATAAGTGAATCGAACGACGTGTTACTCATTAACGATGACGAACTTATTAGTTATGAAGATGTTCTAAAAAATTAAGAATGGGATAAATGGCTTGAAGCCATGAAGTCGGAAATGGATTCCATGTACAAAAATCAAGTATGGGACTTGGTTAACTCACCTGAAGGGATTAAGCCCATAGGGTGCAAGTGGGTTTTCAAGAAGAAAACCGACATGGAAGGTAATGTTGTTACCTTTAAGGCTAGATTAGTGGCGAAAGGATATCGTCAGAAACAAGGAATTGATTATGACGAAACCTATTCGCCAGTAGCTATGCTTAAATCCATTCGTATGCTCCTGGCCATAGCAGCTAATTATGATTATGAGATATGGCAAATGGATGTGAAAACAGCTTTCCTTATTGGAAACCTGCTTGAGGATGTATACATGATACAACCTGAACCTTTCAAATCGGTTAATAAAACCAAAGTATGCAAGCTTCGACGATCCATATATGGACTAAAGCAAGCATCCAGGAACTGGAACATCCGTTTTGATGAGACAATCAAAGAGTTTGATTTTTCACAAAAACCTGACGAACCTTGTGTGTACAAGAAGGTTAATGGAAGTGCAGTCGTATTCCTAGTGTTATATGTCGATGACATATTACTTATAGGAAACGATATATCAGTCTTACAGCCAGTTAAAATTTAGTTGTCCAAAACTTGCTCCATGAAAGACCTGGGAGAAGCAACCTATATCCTTGGGATTAGAATCTATAGAGATAGATCAAAACGATTGCTTGGTCTTTCGCAGTCTATATATATAGACCGAGTGCTAGAAAGGTTTAGCATGTCGGAATCCAAGAAAGGTTACCTTCCCATCAGGCATGGGATCAACCTTTCGAAGTCTATGTGTCCGCGCACAGAAGACGAGAGGATTTGCATGAATAAGATTCCTTATGCATCCGCGATAGGATCTATCATGTATGCTATGCTATGTACTAGGCCCGATGTATCGTATGCTCTGAGCGTCACAAGCAGATACCAGTCTGATCCAGGAATGGATCATTGGGCCGCTGTCAAGACAATCCTAAAGTACTTAAGAAGAACTAAGGATGTATTCCTAATATATGGAGAAGGTGATATGGTAATACGTGGGTATACAGATGTCAGTTTCCAGACTGATAAGGATGACTCCAAATCTCAGTCCGGATACATATTTATTTTGAATGGAGGCGCAATAAGTTAGAAGAGTTCCAAGCAAGACACCGTAGCGGATTCTACCACGGAAGCGGAATATATTGTAGCTTCGGAAGCAGCAAAGGAAGCAGTTTGGATCAAGAAGTTTGTCTCAGAACTTGGTGTGGTTCCAACCATTGATGACGCAATACCGGTTTACTGCGACAACAATGGAGCTATTGCACAAGCGAAGGAACCAAGGTCTCATCAGCGATCCAAACATGTGCTTCGCTGCTATCATCTGATCAGAGAGATTATAAGTAGGAATGATATACAAATTGAGAAAATTCCCTCTGAAAGGAATTTAGCGGATCCTTTAACTAAGGCCTTGCCTCAAAGCAAGTTTGAGGGTCATGTTAGAGCCTGTGGTATTGGGTACCGTAGCGATTGACATTAGACCAAGTGGGAGTTTGTTAGAAATATGAGAAAAGTGTCCTAAGGCAATCGCCTTATGATTGTAATCATTTATTTTAATAAATGAATATTCACTATTTGAGTATACATGTTTGTGTATTTGATTGAGATCTTAAACTCATTTACTGAATGCCCGCAATACAATTCACAGCATGAGAGAATTTGTGATGAATTCACAACTAGTGATTATCTCTACATGTGCAATTGTGAAGTATTGAAATTGTCCCTAGTCGATGAATTGATAAATACGGACACTATCAATTCTGTTGAGACTAGCATGGGTTATTCTCTAATCAGCTGATTCTCACTGACTGGTGACATTGAGATGTCCGGAGATAAACATGAATGCTAGTTAAGGGAACTAGTTCATTGGAGTGACTGGCTGTAAAACTTTATATGGTAGTCTATATATAGATATGTCAGTGAAGTTCTTACTGCAGCTTAAGTGCGATGTTCCTTTGACTTGCGGTGTTCAAGTCATCTTGGTCATCGAGACTTATACTTTGACATCTTAAGCAAGCATCTCCAAGGAGGTGTGGACCCAGGATGATTGGGTATAAGCCGAAGTGCCCGAAGATGTTTGAACAGCCTACAAAGGATTCACCACTCCTTGCGAGGAGATGTATACCCAAGGCCTATCGTCGGATTGTTACTCGAAGCCTCTGGCCAGAGCATGACATGTTCAGAGTATGAATCTCTTAAATACATGAAAGTAATTAGAATCCGTAGGACGAGAAAACGTTACTTGGGCTAGGTGTGACGTAGTCAGCCTAGTGGCGACTGACACACATAGACCATGTCCTGAACCAAGTCGGTATAAGATGGTGAAGGGAATGGGGCACGATTCATTATAGCTGCTGAAGGGTTTCAAAATTGTTTCTAAGGTCAACCGTTGATCTTTCGATTAATTGGGGATCATGATGTACTACTAGGTGCCACTCATGATCGTTCTATAATTGATTAATTATAGATGACCAACATAAATCGAATGCCTATTTAGTCACACGCACTACGAGTAATCCGAGGGATTTAAAACGAGTTGAAAATTGGATTTTCCAATCAAGAGAGATTAAGTTTGGTTGAGCCAAACGATAAGTCGAATCTGAATTTTTCAGAGACGCATCGGAAGTGTAAAATGGCTAAGTCTTTTGAAGACTTAATAGATGAATTAAATAAGTTTAATTCATTGGGGCGTGGCTTGGATGGGCAGGCCAAAGAGGGCCTCCATCCTCTTTGCTTGGCCGGCCACAACAAAGGGAGAGAACCAAATTTTTGGTTCAATTTATAAAATAAACCAAGTGTGATTTGTTTTATAAAATTATGGATGATATAAATTTTTATATATAATAAACCAAGGTTTGGTTTATTTTTCATGGAAATTAAAATGAACCATGGATTCATTTATTTTATAAAATCAATCATGGATTGATTTACCATGATAAGGAAATTTATTCCATAAGAGAAAAGAGACTTGATTAATTTTTATCATGAATTAAAAAATGATATTAACCATGATATAAAATCAAACTTGGCATGATGGAATATGTTATTCCATATTTGAGAGGCTTGATGGTTGAGAGGCCACTATATAAAGTACCCAAGGCAAGGCTTGGAAAATAATCAAAGTAATGAAGGCATAGGCTCTCTCCCTCTCTTTCTCTCCTTCTCTTCTCCCCTTCTTGCCGTGCGCCAACCAGCCCCAAGAAGGATCTTTTGCCGACCACCACCTGCTGCCGGAGAAGGAAGCTCCGACCATCCTTTTGTGGTTAGTCTTCCGACTTCTCTCTTGGTTTTTCTCATCACGTTCTCGGAGAATCTAGTAGTTCTCGAGAACACGAAACTCATGGCTTTACGAAGTAATCCCGAAGATACTCGGCGTGGACGCGAATAGAGGCGGAGCTTCCAAGGGACACTTACGATTGGATCTTGTCCCTCCCTTCGAGTTACGCGAGGTAATATGTAAATTAGTTTATGTTTCTGCAAAATTATAAATATATGATCATGTCTACACAAGATAAAATTGCATGCTTAGATGTGTGGTTAAATAATTTGAGAAATTATTTATGCTAAACCTTCCACTGCACGTAATTAATTTATAATTACGAACCCGCATCCATGTCAACATGCACCCGATCCCAACAACAAGAACACAACAAGCTTCTTCCGAGCTCTACCCAACGATGATCTCACGCAAGAACCCTTTCTTCGTGTCTTCTCGTTGTTGGACTCAAAGCCTCTTGTTCCTTCCTCCAAGTGCTCAACAAGGGATGGTTGCTTCAAGATTGCAGTAGCTTGCTCAAGATGATGGAACTTCAGAATGCACAAGCATGATGTGGAGAAAACACTCGCGCAGCAAGAACTCAAGCCACAGGGTTGTTCTTCCGAACACTCCACTACGCCCTTTTGTTTCTCCACTGAGCGCCAGGTGACACCATCTCACTGCAGCCTCTAGCTGCCCACCTGCAACCACCAGCCACCACTGAGCTCTTTTGGACTCCCTGAGCTTCCCTCAGACCAGCCCCAGTCAGCAGCTCCAGCCAGCGCCAGTGCCCGTTGCAACCTGAGAAGGAAAACGGACAAACCTGCTCCAAGGAAAGGCCTCCAATAACTCTCCTTGAGTGTTTGAATCCTTCCCTGTCACCTGCAGCTTAATCAGAGCATTAGAACAACATATAACTCAGTAAATCAAGTATCAGGGATCAAATGCAGAGAATCGGATACGGTCAGATGCGAGCAGAGCGTCTGACAGTGCAATTTGAATTAAAGTGATCGGTCACCGGACCGATCCAGGGCCTGTGGGTCGGTCACCAGACCGATCCACCGCTTTGCTGGAACTCCCAGCCTTTGTAGTGACACAGGCCTGATCGGTCACCAGACCGATTAGAGTGAAACCTGATCGGTCACCAGACCGATCAGGATGGACACTGTCCGATCTGGCTCAAGCCTGATCGGTCCACGTCTGAGTGAACAGTAACTGCGGAAATCAGATCCTAAGTCTCTGATCGGTCACCGGACCGTTCAGGAACTGATCAGCAGGGGAACTCAACTCACTGTGTGCTCCCTGATCGGTCACCGGACTGATCAGGAGCCAAGCAGTGAGGGCACTGCCTGCTCCCTGATCAGTCACCAGACGGATCAGGAGCCAAGTAGTGTGGCATCGGCCTGCTCCCTGATCGGTCACCAGACCAATCAAGAGCCACACAGTAGGTTCCCAACCTCACTGTGTACTCCCTGATCGGTCACCAAACTGATCAGTCATCGCTGGATCGGTCACCAGACCGATCCATGAAGGAGCAGCATGCCAACATCCCTGATCGCTCACTAGACCGATCCAGGGACTCAAACCTAGCCCTCCAAGGTAGGATTTCATCCAACCTAGCCTTCCAAGCTAGGGATTTTTCACCTAACCCTCCAAGTTGTGAATTTTCACCTAACCCTCCAAGTTAGGACTTTTCACCTAGCCCTCCAAGCTAGGACTTTTCACCCAACCCTTCTGAATTAGGACTTTTCCAGACCTAGCCATCCAGGTTAGGACCTGACCCTCCAAGCCAGGACTTTTTCACCTAACCTTCCAAGTTGGGAATTTTCACCTAACCCTCTAAGTTAGGACTTTTCACCTAGCCCTCCAAGCTAGGACTTTTCACCCAACCCTTCCGAATTAGGACTTTTCCAACACCTAGCCCTCCAAGCTAGGATTTTCCGCACCTAACCCTCCAGGTTAGGATTTTCCAACACCTAGCCCTCTAAGCTAGGATTTCCCATACCATGCCTAATCCCCGATCAGGACTTAACCATAATCATAATCATCAACCTAAACTAAAATCGGTGTCAACACCAAAACAACAATCAGGGTCAGACTGCATCAACAACTGGGGGCGCCCTGGCTGTTGGAGGCGCCCTGGCTGTTGGGGGCGCCCTGCTTGACTCGGTCAACAGGCTTCACGGTTGCTTCTTTGCTTCGGTTCATTTCTTGGCATTGACTCAGGGCACCCGGGACCTCCAGGGCGCCCTGCTTAGAGCAGTTTCGAGGCAACTCCTTGCTTGGTTGTTTGCTTTGCCCTTGGGGGTGCCCGGGACCTACAGGGCGCCCTACTCAGCTGCTGCACCTCTCCTTTGCGGCGTTCTGAGCTACAGAAACTCATTCCTTCAGTCCTGCATCCAGGGTTAGTTCCAAAACAACAAAGTAAGAGTATTAGATAATTTCATACAGCCGTAACTGTCTTGGTTCTGACTTCGGGTCTCCCAAATGGAATCCTAGGTCGAACCGACGCCTACTGTTCCCTCGATGGGGAACACGTCCTCACCTACTCCTCTCAGGAGAGTTTACCTTTTGCCTACCGGCTCCTCCGGTTGGAATTTTGCCCAGCAGTCCTTTGCCAGGTGCCTGGCAGCCCTTCGGTAGGACTTAGTTTCTTGGCAGTCCTTCGCCAGGTGCCTAGCAGCCCTTCGCTAGGACTTTGTTTCCTGGCTGTCCTTCGCCAGGTGCCTAGCAGCCCTTCGCTAGGAGTTGGTTTCCTGGCAGTCCTTCGCTAGGTGCCTAGCAGTCCTTCGCTAGGACTTTGTTTCCTGGCTGTCCTTTGCCAGGTGCCTAGCGGCCCTTCGCTAGGTCTTTACTTCCTGCACACTTAATGAACATATTAGACCACAAATAGTACTTAACTTTGAATCCTTTACCAATGTCAAAACAAGGTTCGATATGGTGCTTCCTTCACCAACATCATATACCTCATGTCGTCTGGAGGAGTCCCGTCGCCACCATGTCCCAATCGCGTCCATCGAGAAAACGACTCCGACATAAAATCCGAAAAACACCCACAAGACCACAAGGTATCTCAAGAACCTGGCTCTGATACCAAATAAATTGTCACGCCTCGAGGAACTGCCCGTCCGATACTGACCGGGCTGCCACTCCCTCGACCCGGCGGACAATTCAAAACCCTAACCTCTATGATCACCTCGGCCAATTGTACAATAGCCTATAGGGCTGTAACAACCGTCTGTAGTAAATGAAAATGCCAATGAAGACAAAAGCTACGTACCGGTACAACTTACGACAAAACAAAATGAATCAAGGCCTCCATAGCATACAAAAGGACAACTATACTGCCATGTAAACAACCCAATGGATAACGAATATAACAGCAGAAACGAAAAGTCAAAATGAACAGAAAGAGGGTTCCAACATGTACCCCATCAAAATAGCAAGACAATCCCCGAGAATCGTCTCAAAAACACACGAGCAGGGACAGGTTGTCGGGCACTCCAGTCGATCATCCTGAAATAAAAACAAGGAGCTAACGGGGTGAGTACACAGCACTCAGCGGATATCTCATCATATACGCAGGATAGTCTAAGCTAACAATAGTGTAATAGGCTATCGACATAACACATGTACAGGCAGTAATAAGTACGACTGAAAGAGGGAATAGAAAATGCCATACCAATGTAGCAGAGTCGCCAAATCCATGATATAAAGGTCTCCTGTATGTGCATGTCAATCATATTCAGCATCCAAGTATAGCAAACACAGGCAAGTGAAAAATATGTGTATGCACATGGTGCAATGACATGGTCACCCCTCCCGTCAGTCAGACATCGTCACCTATGTACGGGAGGAAGCTGAGCAGAGGCCACCCTCCGATGTAGGGCTGTGACTGCTGTCTGTACTCTGTCATCACTACTCCTGAGCGATCGAGTAGACGGAATGCTGTCGGTGTAATTACCCTACTCCATGACCTATCCTGGCGATATCTCTATCAGCCCCAGGCCATCTCTGGAGGACATCTCTGTCTGACTATTACCCCTACCCCATGTATATAAATGGGGGAGAGACCTCTCCCTCTCATCTCCTAGTATATGGACTACTCAAGGAGGGATCTCTGTCTGCTACCATGCTCCAATTCATTAACCCATGAGTACATGAGCGGAGCAGCAAAGAGCACACTACCAAATACTCTATCAACCACTAACCCATGAGTGGCCGTATGGGTAGGTCAGTATTGTTGGATCGAAAGAATACGATAGAGGGGGGGTGAATATCGTAAACCATTTTGGATTAAAGATAACAGCATACGCAGTGGAAAGTTAAAGCACAACGCAAAAACGCAAGCGGTTTTACTTGGTTCGGAGTCGCGGTCGGCTCCTACTCCAAGGCCCACGATCGTTGACCGTTTGCTGCGGGCAATTCTATATGAGCGCAAAAGGATTACAAGAATTGTATAACAATTGTAGTACAGTAAACTTAAAAGGACAGCTCTTCATTACCGACGTCCGGTGTGGAATGTATCTCAGAGAAGAGGGACGTCGTCGGCGCTTGTATCTCGAGTTGGGAGGTTTCCGGAGTAGAGCGCTTGAGTAGAAGAGCGTATTGGCGTTGGAAGCAGTGATGTTCGAAGCCTTGGGGTCGAGGGGCTTTGATAAGGTTTTGATAAATAGGGTTGAGTCAATTTATCCTTGTTTAAATTCTTTAGAAATTAGGTAAGTTGATAAGCGTTCATACCAGGCCCTAGGTGCTTGTTTTAGTCCATAAAGTGCTTTAGTGAGTTTGTAAACATGGTCAGGTCTTTCTAAGTTCTCAAAACCAGGGGGTTGTCCTACATAGACTTCTTCTTTAATGAATCCATTTAGAAAGGCTGACTTTACATCCATTTGATAGAGTTTAAATCCTTTATGGGATGCAAAGGCTAATAACATCCTAATGGACTCAAGTCTAGCTACTGGGGCATAGGTTTCGTCATAATCTAACCCTTCTACTTGACTGAACCCTTTAGCTACTAAGCGGGCTTTATTTCTGACTATTTCTCCTTGATCATTTAACTTATTCCTAAACACTCACTTAGTGTCAATGATGGATTTGCCCTCAGGTTTAGGTACTAGTTCCCAGACTTGGTTCCTCTCAAATTGGGCTAACTCTTCTTGCATAGTTATGATCCAATCAGGATCAGGTAGGGCTTCCTCTATAGTCTTAGGTTCTATTTTTGAAATCATTGCTATCTGACTAAGGTTTCTATAGGAAGACCTAGTTCTGACTCCTAGAGTTGGATCACCCACAATTTGATCGGTTGGGTGACTGAGTCTGGGTTTCTTGGTTTTTCTAGAACTTGGTTCAGCCTCAGGTCCAGCTGATCGATTTGGTTCACTATTTGATTCAACTATTTGAGTTGGTTCAATTATTGGTTCAATAGTTGGTTCAATTGGCTCATTAGTTGGTTTAATAGTTAGTTCGTTTATGGGTTCAATTAAAGTTTCAACAGCTTGTTCATTATCTTCTTGATCAGTATTTGATGAAGTTAGATCTGGATTATCAGATTTTGAGTTAATTTCTTCATCAAATATTAGATTGGTTGTTTTTTCAATTTTCTTAGTTTGTTTGTTGTAAACCCTATAGGCTCTACTTGTTGTTGAGTATCCTAAGAAGATGCCTGGGGTTGACTTAGACTAGAATTTACCTAGATAGTCCTTGGTGTTTAGGATATGGACTTTGCACCCAAAGACCCTTAGGTAATATAAGTTTGGAAGTCTATGGTAGTATAATTCATAGGGTGTTTTATTGTGTCGGTTGTTGATTAGTACCCTATTTTGGATGTAGCAAGCCATACTAATTGCTTCTGCCCAATATTGGTTAGCTAGGTTAAATTCATTGAGCATAGCCCTAGCGGCTTCATGTAGGGTTCTATTTTTCCTTTCGACTATCCCATTTTGCTGGGGGGTTCTAGGACACGAAAATACGTGTATGTACCCATTTACTTTATAAAATTTCTCGAATAGTTGATTTTCAAATTCTCCCCCGTGGTCACTCCTAAGTCTTTTGATTTTTGTATCATTTTGATTTTCAATTAACTTACAAAAGTCATTAAATAGGTTTAGGATTTCATCTTTGGTCTTTAGAAACTTAACCCAGGTAAACCTAGAGTAATCATCAACTATTACTAGGCAGTACCAGTTTCCGCTTAGTGACTTGGCTCCATGTGAATAAAATAGGTCAAGGTGCAGGAGCTCAAGTGTGGTTTGAGTTAGATCAGATTGAATTAGTTTGTGATTAGACCTGGTTTGTTTACCTTGATTACATGATTCACATATTAAGTTTTCATGATTTTTAATTTAAGGATACCTTTGATTAGGCCAAGTTGGGTGATTTTCGAAATTATTTTCAAATTTGTGTGACCTAATCTCCTATGCCAGAGGTTTGATTGTTCTAACTGAGTTAACATGCATTTAGGTACTAGTGGTAGGTTTATAGTGTAAACGTTATTTGTCCTAGTGTCCTTAAGCATGATTTCTGAATCTTGCACGTTTCTAATCAGGCAGTTAGAATTGGTGAAGGTAACTACATAACCAGTATCACACAATTGACTTATGCTAAGCAAGTTAAATTTAAAATTTTCAACCAAAAGAACTTTCTTAATAACAAAGTCATATTTGAGTTCAATATTACTTGACCCAATCACCTTGAGTGTAGCATTGTTGCCAAATGCTACTGAGCCTAGGTTTTTGAACTTGAGTTTGGTGAATTTCAATTTATCTCCAGTCATGTGTCTGGAGCATCCGCTATCTAATATCCATTGGTCCAAATCTTTATGTTCCTATACATAAAGAGTTTTGTTCATTTAGATCCAATTAGAATCAGGAATAGCCTAAATTAATTTTCACAGCCTAGTCTGTCTCACCCAAATCTAGGGTTATCAATCACGTTAGCCTTATAGGTTTTTTGAGACAGGTTTTGGTAGATAGAATTATTTTGAAAAAAAATTGAATTAATTTTGAAAACAGTTGATTTTGAGTTTATTTAAAAAATGTTTGAATCTACAATTAATTGAAAATTTGTGTTCGATTCAAATTTGGCAATGAATAATTTGAATTTGAATTTCAAAAATTGGCTTCCAGGTCTTGGCGAGGCACTAGGCCTTCTTTGGCTGTAGCCTTATTGGATCATCAACCCTTTCCTTGACAAAGCCTTTTAATGAAATTTCATTTTCAAAACTATTTTTTGAAAAATTCTGGTCTAACTAGTTTGGGTCTTGGATCGGTAGCTTCGGCTAGTTTCACCAGTCTAAAGAGACCAAGTAGAGTATGTTTGACCTTATTAGAATTGGCTTCCCTAACGTACTATCATCTCACCTCCACCCAATACTATGTTGTTCAAATTTCAGTTAAGTTGGTTCAGTCCTTAAACTAACCATTCCTAAGTCTAAGCATGGTAAATTGCAGAAATTAAATAAACAAGCAAGCATGCAATTTAAAACAAGAATAGAGATTTATCTAACTATGAATATTATTTTTAATTTGGCTCCCCCTGGACTAAAGTCGCGGTAATGGTTCGACAAGATGTCAATCTTGTCCTTGGGGATCCAATACTGATTTGATCCAGTTTGTTTGTTCAAGCACAGTTTGGGTACCCATGCCTGAACTTTAGGTCTGGACTGGTTCAATACAGCATAGTAGGATCTTTGTCTAGATTTGGTTCTATAGCCCAATCCAGATCGATTTAGGACCGACTTCTGTTTTCCAAGAATCATGTCAAGACCCTTGGAACCAGAAGTGAATCGTTCTAACGCAGCTCTAAGATCCTTAACTTGAGTTTTCAAGAAAGAGTTCTCTGTTTCAAGTTTTTCAACTTGAGCAGAGGTTCCTTCTTGAACCTTCTCAGTTAAGGGTTCAGAGTCTGCTCTCTCTTTCAGGAGTTTTACTTCCTGTCTGAGAGACTCGACTCGGATTTTGGCTTTTGTCAAATCTCGAGAAAGATAAGAAATTAATTTACATAATTGAATTCTAGAAAAACCACTTACAGTTATTTCGCCATTTTCTGAAAAAGTGAGTTTGCCGTCATCCGGCTCCGATTCTGACTCGGTCTCAATTTCTTCTAAGGCGGTTAGTGCAAACAGGTTAGACTGTGGGGCCTCTTCTTCTTCCTCGGAGGAGGACTCGTCCCACATTGCCTGAAGTGCTTTCTTTCTTCTTGCTTTCTTGGCTTCTTTTAGGTTAGGGCATTCGAATTTAAAATGTCCCTTTTTGTTGCACTCGAAGCAAGTCACACTTGATTTGTTCTTAGTTGATTCAGCTTGATCTTCCTTCTTTCGGCTGGCCTTTCCTCTATTGGATTGATTCTTCAATTCCTTGTAGTAGTTCCGGGCCAGTCGGACCAGCTTATGTCGATCTCCTTCGTCGTCTTCTGAGTCTGAGTCTGAATCAGACTCGGGTGCAGGTTGAGGTTTCTTCTTGGATATCTTTCCAGCTTTACCTGCAATAAAGGCAATGTCTTTCTCGGCCAGGGTGCAGTTAGTCTGCTCATGTAACTCAAGTTCTGAAAATAGTTCATCTAATTTAATTTTTGAAAGGTCCCTTGAAACCTTGTATGCATCTACCATAGATGCCCACAAGGTGTTTCTCGGGAAAGCATTATGAGCGTACCTTATTAGGTTACGGTTTTCTACCTTGTGACCGATGGTGTGTAGTCCGTTCATTAACTCCTGAATTCTGGCATGGAGTTGTGCTGCTGTTTCGTTGTCGTTCATCTTGATCGTGTACAGCTTGTTCAGGAGGAGATCTCTCTTGCTGATTCGAGTATCTGAAGTTCCTTTGTGCAGCTCGATCAGCTTACCCCACAACTCCTTGGCACTGTTGAATGGTCCTACCCGATTCAACTCTTCCTTGGTCAGGCCGCATTGAAGTGTCTGGGTTGCTTTGGCATCGGCTTCAATTTTTCTTTTCAGAGCGGTATCCCACTCAGTGTAAGACTGTGGCACTCCTTCAGCATTCTTTGGAATCTCCAGGCCAGACTGGATGATTATCCACATGCCCACCTGAGTTTTCAAGTGGACCTCCATCCGACTTTTCCAGTAGGAGAAGTCCTCCCCACTGAAAAGTGGTGGTCTGGCTGTGCTGAATCCTTCTTGCATGGCCATTTTATCTAAAAATAAGAGTAAAAGAGAAAATATCCCAAGACTTGGTCTTGGATTAGTAGTGCGGGAAAAAAAATATTTATCGAGGGGTGTTGCACCAACCTCGATTAACGAGACAAATTTCGAACGGAAAGAGAATTAAAAAGATTTCGTAAAAATCCGAAAAATTCTCAAATTGGTGGTTGCACCAATTTTGAACTTCCCCGCTCTGATACCACTTATTGGATCGAGAGAATACAATAGAGGGGGGGGGTGAATATCGTAAACCGTTCGGATTAAAGATAAGAGCATACGCAGCGGAAAGTTAAAGAACAACGCAAAAACGCAAGGGGTTTTACTTGGTTCGGAGTCGCGGTCGGCTCCTACTCCAAGGCCCACGGTCGTTGACCGTTTACTGCGGGCAATTCCATATGAGCGCAAAAGGTTTACAAGAATTGTATAACAATTGTAGTACAACAAACTTAAAAGGACAGCTCTTCGTTACCGACGTCCGGTGTGGAATGTATCTCGGAGCAGAGGGACATCGTCGACGCTTGTTTCTCGAGTTTGGAGGTTTCCGGAGCAGAGCGCTTGAGTAGAAGAGCGTATTGGCGTTGGAAGTAGTGATGTTCGAAGCCTTGGGGTCGAGGGGCTTTTTATAGCCTCCCGGGGCGGCCTGAACGTTGGGGGTGCCCCCCACGTGTCAGTCAATCCGGACAAGTCTCGGTCAGCCGTTATCCCTCCAGGATTGGGCTAAGGTTTGACCGGGGGCGCCCGGAACGCAGGGGGCGCACTGGTTGACTCTTTCCACTGGCTTCTCGGCTGGATAAGTTTTATCCGCTTCATTGACTTGAGCCCGGGGCGCCCGAGGCATCCAGGGCGCCCGAGAGCACGAGGGTGCCCGGGAGCATGGGGGTGCCCCGCCCAGTAAGTTTCCGAAGCGTACTCTTGCTCAACTCTTGTTTGGCTTTTACCTAGGGCGCCCGGGACCTCCCGGGCGCCCAACCCAGCTGTTGTCTCACTCCTTTGAGGTGTTCTGAGCTGCAGAGACTCGTTCCTTCGGTCCTGCATCCAGGGTTAGTTCAAACATAATAAAGCAAGAACGTTAGTGATTTTTACAGCCGTAGCTGTCTTGGTTCTGACTTTGGGTCTCCAAAATGGAGCCCTAGGGCGAGCCGACGCCTACTGTTCCCTCGATGGGGAACACGTCCTCACCTACTCCTCTCAGGAGAGTTTATCTTTTGCCAACCGGTTCCTCCTGTTGGACTTTTGCCCAATGCACCTGACCAGGTCTTCGTGCCCACCTTCCGAGCAGGTCTTCATGCCCACCTTCCGAGCAGGTCTTCGTGCCTACCTTCCTAGCAGGTCTTCGGTGCCCAGCTCCTTGCCAGGGCTTCGTGCCCAGTCCTCGACCAAGACTTCGTGCCCACCTTCCGAGCAGGTCTTCGGTGCCCAGCTTCTTGCCAGGGCTTCATGCTCAGTCCTCGACCAGGACTTCGTGCCTAGTGTACCTAGGACTTCTTTTCCTGTATACTTAGTGAACATGTTATATCAACATAATATCTTAACTTTTGTACCCTTTTGCCATTATCAAAATACAAGTTCGACTTGGGTGCTGTCTGCACCAACAAGTATGACTGTAGACCTGACTCACCCGCAAAGGGGGCCCCTGATCGACAGTGATGCACAGTGTACGATGATGCATGACACTGGTCAAACAACATTCACTATCTAGTCCACCTATATCAACATGATATGCAAGAATCGTAGATAATGCACCGTAACCTAAGTTCTTAAGGTATAGGTATAACATGTCAGGTCTAGCATAAACAGTATCAGCAAGGCAAATAGAAGAGTTATATCACAATCTATTACTCTATTGCTAAACAAAGCATATCAAGCATATATCTATAACTAATCTAAAAGAAGTGTCAGAGATACCCTCCTCCAAATGCGAAGTCTGTGTCCAAAAAGAACCTCGGGTCCACCCGTCCATACCAGATCAACGTCCTGTATATAAACACAATTTTTAGCTACTAATATATAAACTAAATAGCTAATCAAAATCTAGCTCCACCTTAGGCCGGATAACAAACTCTATCCACTAGATCAAACTCAATACAGTACAGGGGTTATTACCAAGAGTCATAACTCATGACAAAATCCACACTCACGGCAGCCCAAAAACCAACACATAGTAGATCATCCCAATATCCATCCATAGTATCCAAGCTCATAAAGATAAATATGAGCAGGGAACTAAAACCTAAATCTCCAATCAACACCCAACACAGGTATGAAGCTACAACGTGATCTCTTGGCCACAGATCAATCCACATTCCAAGAACTCGATCAAAATCCATATACACACAACACACGGAAAGGAGATTCCAAAAACAACCATGCAATCATAATAAGGCACACTTTAACTACAAGATGTTCTAAGAGCCCATCAATGAATTGAGCACTCACGGTGAAAACCTAATTCCATCCTGCAGTATGTCCAAGAACAAACAGAACACCCACCATACCAATCCAGATTAGAAATCCCAAACGAAATCATGGGTAAAAGCAAGAACTTAGAAATCAGACATCCATAATTCATAAACTGATCCCAATCACCAGATCTGAAATCACAACAAAGGCTTAAGAACTTGAACAACACCGAGAAATCAAATCAACCCAAACTAACCAAATAACTCCAATCCTACCAAATCAACGTCTTGCATCAACCTCAGAACCAAATCAATGGCAACAACGATCGGGTCCAAAAAGAACCTCGGGTCCACCCGTCCGTACCAGAACAACGTCCTGTATATAAACACAATTTTTAGCTACTAATATATAAACTAAATAGCTAATCAAAATCTAGCTCCACCTTAGGCCGGATAACAAACTCAATCCCACTAGATCAAACTCAATGCAGTACAGGGGTTATTACCAAGAGTCATAACTCATGACAAAATCCACACTCACGGCAGCCTAAAAACCAACACACAGTAGATCATCCCAATATCCATCCATAGTATCCAAGCTCATAAAGATGAATATGAATAGGGAACTAAAACCTAAATCTCCAATCAACACCCAACACAGGTATGAAACTACAACGTGATCTCACGGCCACAGATCAATCCACATTCCAAGAATTGGATCAAAATCCATATACACGCAACATACAGCAAGGAGATTCCAAAAACAACCATGCAATCATAACAAGGCACACTTCAACTCCAAAATGTACTAAGAGCCCAGCAATGAATTCAGCACTCACGGTGAAAACCTAATTCCATCCTGCAGTATGTCCAAGAACAAACAGAACACCCACCATACCAATCCAGATTAGAAATCCCAAACGGAATCATGTGTTAAAGCAAGAACTCAGAAATCAGACATCCATAACTTCATAAACCGATCCCAATCACCAGATCTGAAATCTCAACAAAGGCTTAAGAACTTGAACAACACCGAGAAATCAAATCATCCCAAATTGACCAAATAACTCCAATCCTACCAAATCAACGTCTTGCAACAACCTCAGAACCAAATCAATGGCAACAACGCTTGCAGTGACTGGAGGAACAATGAAACAACACTGGCTTACCTACTGTCGGCCGAGGGTTGACGCGATTGCAAATCGGCGATGCCCCATGATTGGAAAACCTAGATCCTGCGAGTAGGTTGACCAGGAACAAGGAGACCAACATAGGTGATAAGGTGAGAAGAATCGAGTGAAACAGAAGGATCAGATGTTAGGGTAGGGTGGAGGAGTCGTCGACACTGGATCGTCGTAGAGGAGATGCTTGGCGACGGGGAGGCAGAAGGAGGAAGAGGGAACGGTCAGCTTGTGGTTAGGGCTCGAGGAGAAGAGTGAAAGGGAATGGATCGGCGCGACTGCGGGCGAAGGTAAAAAGAAAAGAGCTTTATAAGTGAGGTAACATTTGCAATTAAGCCCAAGGAGTTTAGTTAATTATAATATCATCCTTAATTTTGAGTCATTGCCATGATTTCCCCTTGAAATTTAAGAATCTTAACCAAATAGCCCTCCGAGTTTCGGTATTTTAACACTTATTGTGGTTCCAAGTGACATGGCACTATTATTGGCAGTCTAACCAACGGCAAGGGGGTCCAATAGTCAACTCATGACTGTCAGAATGAGGGCTATCAGGGAAAAACTCTGACGACCATAGCAACAGCTCTGAGGAGCTTGTAGAAGAAGCTGGAAACACTTTCCGGTGGTGGAGACTCTCGACAGCTAACAAGGAGGTGCTTCTCCTTACTGTCTGGCAATTCAAGGGGTTACTGGAGCACCCACGACCCTCAGATGACTAGAATTGGGATGTTAATGACTGGATAATCATTTCACACGGTGTCTTCTCTAGTGTGAATTTATCATGAGAAGAGGAGTTGTCAATGGTTGAACCACGACAGATGGATGTCGGATGGTCGACACCCAAGTAGGAGGCTTTAACACGATGTGGCCAGCATCTTCTTAAGCTCCGGCAAAGGGATGGTCAACATTGGACTGGGTGGTGTTGGTGGCGCAAGTGGAGAAGAGGGAGGGAGGATTTCGGCTTTCCAAAAACCATGGGTGAATCTTATTAAGGCATGGCTTATATACTCCCTCTCTTATTGGGTTTGGATCCAATCCAACGCCATATCTCTCTCTTATTGGGTTTGGGTTAATCACATTTCGTCTTCAAAAAATGTTTCCCATCTGCACTTCCTTTCTGATAAAATATCTTCTATATTTTCCTTGGTATGGTCCAATCAGACTCAATCTCTCTAGATTTGAGAATTGAATTCTCAAATTCGTTTTAAGTCTTTCGAATAACTTATAGCGTGTGACCCAAGAGGTTCTCCATTTTTTTGGTTATTCATAATTAACCATTAATTATGAATAGATCATGAGTGACACCTAATAATACATTATGACCACCAATTGATCGAAAAATCAATAATTGATTTTAGAACTATTTTTTGAATCCTTCAGTAGCTAGACTAAATTGTGCCTCGTTACATTCACCGTCTTATATCACTTGGTTTAGGACATGGTCTATGTGTTAGTCCCCACTAGGCTGACATAGTCACACCTATCCTAAATCTTACTTTCTTGTCCTGTGTATTCAACTTACTCAAACATGTGTCCAAGAGTATCGTACTTTTAACATGTAATGATTTGGCCAAAGATGTTTAGTAACAATGGTGACAAGTGCTCGTAGGGTATACATATCCGTTCTCAAGGGGTTGTGAATCCTCTGTGGGCTATCCAAATGCTTTCGAGCACTTTAACTTATACCTAATCATCCTGGGTCCACACCTCATTGGAGATGTTTACTTAAGATGTCAAAGAATAAGCCTACATGACAGAGAAGACTTGAATATCGCAAGTCAAAGGAAATTCGGACTTAAGCTGCAATGAGATCATTATTGACATATCTCTATATGCATAGAACCATATGTAGTCTCATGGTAGGTTAGTCCTTGAACTAGTTATCATAACTAGCATCCACATTTAACTCTCGACATCCCAATGTCTTTAACCAATGAGGAGCAACTGCTTGGGTAACCCAAGGAGTGTAAGACGTATTAGTCTCACAGAATCGATGATGTCTAAACTCATAAATTCATCGACTAGGGATTATTTCAATATATTCATAATTACATACGTAGAGATGCTCACTAGTTGTGATATAATTATAAATTCTCTCATGGTATGAATTGTATTGCGGGCATTAAATAAATGAGTTTAGGATCTAATCATATACATAGAAAATGAGCACTCAAATATAAAATTTATATTTATTCAATAAATAGTATAAATCATAAGGTAAGTACCTTAGGATATCTCTCAAATATAACAAACCTAAATGTTAATTTTTTTCCCCTCTCCTCCTCCTTGTGTCGCCGACCACCAAGGAGGGTTCACCTCCTTATGTCGCCACCCAAACCCTCTGGTCATCCACATCCCCACCTGCTAGATAAAGCCTGGTCAAAAGTTAGTCAAACAGGTGCCCGAGAGTGTCTTGGGCGCCCAAAATTTTTTCTGACAGTCAATGTTCCCAGGGCAGTCAAACTACCAAAAAGTTGTGACAGGCGCTCAAGTATCATCTCAGGCGCCCAACGACCTGACCCGAGTGCCTACGAATGCTCCCGAGCGCCCGGGAAGGGCTTTATAAGCCCTCGCCCATAGCATGCCCTCCACACTAAAAACACATCTTCCTTCACCTCTTCCTCACCTCTAAAGCCACCCCAATCAACTGAGAGTCTTCTATCCTCCTTGATCTTAAATGATGCCTCCTCAGTATGATTTCCTTATCTTAAAGCTAGTCTCAAATTTTAAATTATTTATTAATTATTTCATTTATTGATTATTAGCAAACGTCGTGTTATCGAGACTGACCCCGGTACTAAGCCTTGCCCTGATCCTAGGCTCCCTTCGCTAGCCTTCTTTAAGAAATTTGCGATTATTGCATATAAACCTCTCAAGACTAGCTATCTCAGTAGAAGTTTCTTAACCCAGTCCTATCCCTTAGCCATAGATGTCATTAACTTCTACCAACTTGATAGATTAGTATACTGTAATAGCTCTATAAACATGGCCTTGTGTGCCAAGTTTTATAACAACTTGGTTAAAATCGAAGACTCTGCTATACTACTACGGTTCAGACCCTTCCACTTACCATTTCTCCCTCTTTGTTTACTAGATTTCTTGGACTACGACCCCCTCAGTCCACCTTCTTTTTCTATCCTCGTATGGGCCTTCCCTTTTCTGCTCCATACTCACACATTACCCTCGACATTCTCTATTCTTACTTTTACGGGGAAGTTAGTGATCAGACGGTGCAGAATTTTTGATCCGTCCATCTACACATCCAGGACTACGCTTGCTATCGAGTCCTAGTCTGCTGCATTCTTCCCCTGAACTCACGAGATGTAGCAGTCATGTGACCCTTTCATTCATTCCTACTCTATGCAATGATCCACCACCTAAACATAGACATCGGTCTACATATATTCGAGACGATCATCTACGCATCTAACATCTCTACTCATTATAGAGTGCGGACACTTTACTGTCACATCCTGACAGCACTCTTCCACCATTATGGTCATGATATTTTTGTTGGAGACATCTTTACGATGACAGAATTTGACGAAATAGGAACTAGAAACTTTTCCCTAGCCTCAGTAGATATCTCGAACACCGGGGTCATATCATGGAGACGACAAGGAGCTCCACCACAGCTTGACTCAGACAACGAGGTGGACTTTGATGTCGCAGACGTTGCTGACGAGATCTGGGAGCAACTGAGGCAGTCTCCATCACCTCCTCCTCCGATGACTACGGACTAGCGCCTTACACGAATAGAGCTGGAGGTTCATAGTTTTTGAGAGTAGATGGAGGCCTATCACATCGAGCAGATGGATGCCCTAGAAGCCCGACATGATGAAAGGCTAGTAGCAGATCAAGCCCGACATGAGGAGATGATGTCTATGGTCTGTTCATGGCATCTAGGCCCTTCTTGGTATCCGGGCCCGTCTTCATAGTTTGACATTGTACTATGGATCTATTTTCTGACAACCCCTATTTAGTGGGTTTGACTTGATCACTTTCTTTAGGTTTATGCATTTTCCTTTACTAAGTTGCTCACCTTTTAGAATGTGCTTAGTAGAATAGGATTAATTTTTAATCACTGTTTTTTCCTATTATCATGCAAAGTTGTTTTCAAAAATTAATATTGTTTTGAAAGTGTTTTTTCGATTTAGTTTTTTTTTAATTTACCCCTTTTAAAAATTAGGGTTTTTCTATGAAATGGACTTAGCTTAGGAATTAACCCTAGTTTGTATGTTCCTATAGACTAGAATCCAGCATCTCACAAGCACATTAAGATACTTTGATTGATAACCTAGATTTAGTTGAGATGCTTAGGTCTATGCCTTGACTCAAGATTCTTTAAGTGAGTGCATCAAGAGCAATTGGGGTGATAAATGCAAGTGAACAGTAATCATGTTAAGTAATCAAGCTTAGAAAGTCTAACTTGATCAGACTACTTAACTTGACTAATCCAAGTGAAAACTGTTGTTGTATAACAGTTAGTAAGTAGCAAACTGGGTTAGACAAAAATCGAAAGAAATTGATTTGATTTATTTTTTTTAATTCTTAAATGTATGAATTTTTTTTGCATGCTTGGACTCACTAGGATTATCAATTTGGTTCTAATCTTGTCAATTTTAATTTCTACATACTTGGCTCATTTTTGCTTAGTTCATAATTCAATTGCATTCCTGTTTTTTTTTTTTGCAAAACCAATTGGCTCTAATACATAATTTTTTTCTTCCCTTAATAATTTTTTTTACAAAAATATGTTTTTTACAAAAAGAATGTTTTTTGATATATGACAACGGGGGAGAGTAGAAAAGTAAAGTTAAAATTAAAGAAAAGTTTTTTGATATATGTTTTTTTCCCTCAAAAAGTTTTCCCGTTACTTAAAAGTTTTTTTCGTTAATATGTTTTTTAACTTAAAAGTTTTTGTAATACTAAGAATTCTTTTCAAAAATTAGAAAAATCTTTTAAAAATAAAATTTGCATGTTTTCAAAAGCTTCAGGGGGAGGATTTCAAATCAAGGGGGAGCTTTATATAATTCTTCTATTTTATAAGAATTTTTCAAAAACTTTTGAAATGTCCTAAAAGGAGGAAATTACTAATCAATGGGGAGAATGAAATTTTTGTCTTAGACTTTTTGCATGACTGTGAATTTACTATTATTCATGTTATTTTTAACTTAACATTTGAACTGGATTGTCATAAATCAAAAAGTGGGAGATTGTTGGTGTTGGAAGCACCAGATTGAACCTGGTTTTGATAATGGCAAAGGGTTCAAAGTTAAGTTTTTGTTGTGATCTAATATGGTTCATTGAGTGTGCAGGAAAGTCCTAGTTGAGCTAGGAATGAAGTCTTGACCTGCAAGGTTGAGCACGATGTCCTGGTCAAGGACTAGGGATGAAGACCTAGCTGAGGGGTGGGCACCGAAGGCCTGATTGAGGGTTGGGCAAGAAGTCCTAGTCGTGGACTGGGCATTGAAGTCCTAATCTAGAACATCGGGCAGGAGTCTTAGTTAAGCAAGGATTGCGGACAAAAGTAGAGGCGACTCGAGATATGGACGTCTCGAGATCCGGCAGTCTCAGAGGTCGAGCAAAAGTCCAACCGGAGGAGCCGGTAGACAAAAAGGTAACTTCTCCAGAGTGGAGTAGGTGAGGACGCGTTCCCCGAAAGATAAAATAGTAGGTGTCGGTTCGACCTAGGATTTCATTTTGAAATCCAAAGTCAGAACCAAGATAGCTCCGGCTGTTATCCATGCATTTATTTTTAATATTATATTATTCTTGGAGTAACCCTGGTTGTAAGTTTGAAAGGAATCAGATGCTCCATCGAAGGCGCTTGAAAGGGTTCAGGCACCTGAGAACCCAGGCGCCTGATAGGTATTAGGCGCCCCAGGTAGGGTTTTCCAGCGGATGGAGATGCTGAGCTGGCAGGGTTGCCACGTCAGTTTCTCAGGCGCTCGTGAGACATCAGGTGCCTCAGCAGTCCCAGGCACCCAAGACCAGAGATAAGGATTAGCCAAGTCTGTGGATAAGCATGCGCCAGATTCGGTGACGTGGCAGGCGCCCTAGACCTATCAAGCGCCCAAGAACACACTATAAAAGGGGCTTCACCCCTTTGCTTTAGAACAACAATTTTTCCAACTCAAGCACTCAATCACGCATCATCATTCTTCCATCCTTGGGTTTCCCACACTGACAACGATCAAGATCGACGACACACTGCTTGAGAAGACATCACCATTTCCTCAGTGTTGTCGGTATAATTATATTTAGTTAATTAATTCTGTATTCGAATATTCTCACTTGTAAATCATTTTCGAAAAATAGAATTACCCTTCAAAAATGGTCAAGGACCGTGGGCCTTGGTGTAGGAGCCGTTAAAGACTCCGAACCAAGTAAAAAAGAAAAAGTGTTAGCATTGTTTTTATTTCCACTGCGTATTCTTTCTGTTTCCAAAAAATTTCAAGTCATCGATATTCACCACCCCCCTTTATTGATTACAACGATCCCACATATTCAACAAGGTTTACGATTGAGGTTAAATTAAACTCATTTTGAATCAATTAATTTTGGGATTATGTCTATTGATTAATTTAATGAGTTTATTAAGGATTAAATAAAATAATTAGTTTAATTAATTTTATATTAATTAGGTTAGAATTTAGATCCGTAAAATTGCTTAAGTTTAATTAATTAGGGGATAACTCAAGCTTAAATAATTTAGTTGGTTTGAGTTAGATTTAATTAATTTTACTAGGAACTAATTATTGGATTTATTAATTTGCATAATTAATTAACAAGATTGAGTTTTCAAATCATAGTGTTATGTTTTAAATTTTAAATTAATTAAGATTTTAGTTGATTAACTTTTATTTATTTTGAATAATTATTATTTGATTAATCATTAATTATTAGATTACTCATCTTAATTTGAGTTGATTGATGTTTTTTATGTTAATTAATTTAATTGGGTTAAGTTAAACTTAATTAATTTAGCTTTAGTAATTAATTAATTATTGTATTCAAGCTTAATTAGATTAATTTTTTAGTTTGATTAACATAATTACTATAACTTTAATTCTTATTTTCAGATTTAATTAATTAAAGTTTGATTGACTTCATTAATTAATTAATATATTATTAGGTTTCAATTTAATTAGAGTCAAAATTATCATAATAGATTAGGATCATTTTAATGTAATTTGATAATTGAAGTAGTTAATCAATTTTGAAATTACTTATTTAGGATTTAAATTACTAAGATTAATTTTGAAGAAATTGTTTTCCCCTTTTTATTTCTAAGCATGATAAAATGTATGACATGACACAAATAATTTAAAGCTTGCATGATCATGGCATGTATAAGAGTCAAATAATTAGTTTCTAAACAAACTTGATTATAACTTTATTTGGTTTTCATCTCACAGGTTCTTGGTTGTCAATCATGGTACAAATAAGTTGTGTGAGATTATTCTTAGATTTAAGTTAAATAAGATTTTAATTAAATTTTAAAGTAAGTTTTTAGTTAAGTTTTAAAACATGTTTTTAATTAAATAAATTTTTAATAAGTTTTTTTTATTTTGTTTGGTTTAATTGAATTTGATTTGGTTTTAGTTTTGTTTGGTTTGATTTGATTTGAGTTTGATTTGGTTTAAGTTGATTTGAATTTAATTTGATTTGAAATTGATTTGGTTTGAGTTTGTTTTGGTTTGATTTAATTTGATTTGAGTTTGATTTGGTTTAACTTTAATTTGGTTTAATTTGATTTAGTATTAGTTAGATTTCATCTCATCTAGTGGTTGTAAAAGTAGGCTAGTCCTATGATTTTGTGAGATGAATTATTGTTTGATTATCAAGGGTTGTCTCAACTTGTGTTTGATATGAGTTTAGTTTTGGATCTCCCAAGCAACCGTCCTTGAATAAGCTCCCAGGTTGTGGGAGTCACATGGACATCATTAAGGCAACCACAATCCTAGATAGAGGTTCTCAACTATTCTCCCAGGTTGTGATGAGTCACATGGACATCGTTAAGACAACCACAATCCTAGATAGTGCTTCCCAACTGTTCTCACCCAAAACACTAAATACTAAACTTAGACCCTTAACATGTTGAAACTAATCTTGATTTAACTAATCATAGGTACCCAAATGGATAGGTTGAGTTATTGAGGTGACAACTAGTTTGCCATCTCCTATTGGTTTTTAATATGAGTTTAACTTGTAACTTTGGTTTAGATTTTGTGAGTTGGAAAAGCTATTTATAGCATTTTCTAGTTTATTTATTTTATTTAAAAGATTATTTTATTTTTCTAATTTTCTGAAATTTTTAATTAAATTTTGATTATTAATTGATTTTGAATTATTGTTCAGATTTAATTTTGTATTAACTTGATTAAATGAATTTATTAAATTTGGATTATTGATTTTATGTTTGGGTCAAACAAAATAGGGTTTGGCTTGACTTGGTCAAGATTAGAAAATTTTGAAATAATTAAGTTTTGATTAATTAAACTATTTTTGTTAAATGATTTGTTAGAACATGTTAATATAGTTTTTTCATGCATTTTTAATTTTTTTAACGTGATCTAAGCCAGACAAGCCTAAAGCATTCAACGCTTTGCTTAATTTAAATTGACTTACCTTAATTGGCCCCCAAATTCTTTGGATATTCTTTCTAAGCATTGACTATTGTAGTGACCCCCCATACACTTCGAATGCTTCAAGTGTAAGACTCTTGGCATCGGTTTCTCCTTTCCCTCCGGGTGCAGATCGACTCTTAGGACACTAACTTTTGTAGTGCCCCTTTTCACTACACTTTAAATATGTTATGTGTTCTTTAAAATTTGGATTTATAATATTACCTTTTGAATCCTCATTAGGATTCTCCCCCTTGACCATTGCAGCCTCGGATTCGAGCTTGGAATCCTGTTCTGATTTAGGTTTATATTTCTCTACCTACTCCTTGGTCATTAATGCAATAAAGTTGATCTGATCTGGCTCTTCTAAGTCTGATATTGAGGATGTCTGTTGAAATTTAGATTTTGATTCGAACTCTGATCCGACTTGATCTTCTAGCTTCAATGGGTTCTCATGAAGCTTGATCAGCAGATTCTAAAGATCATGGGCATTTTCATATTTTCAAAACATACACATGATTTCATTAAGTAAAACATTAAATAATATTTTTATTACCTTTGTATTTGTCTCAACGTTTGGAGATAACTTTTTCAAAGTTATCAAGTCATCGAAACTTTCACTTCCTATGAACCATTCCATTGCTCTCCTTCAATAGTTGAAGTCATCTTGTTCATATGGTGGAGGCTCATAGACGTTTCACTCTTGAAGAGGCATTGCCATTCTTGCAAAAGAATATAAACAAAAGAAGAATTTCCAAGCCTTTGTCTTGGGATTAGTAGTGCGGTATAATAAAGAATATTAATGAAAAGAAAGATAAACTAATGCAAAGAAAGATCGTTAGATCTTTTCAGAGCTTTCATTCTCCGATACCAATTGTAGAATTGTAGAATACCAAGAGGGATGAGGGAGTGAATCTCATTTGTTTAAAATTCTTTCTTTTTGATTTAAAAATAAAATAAAATAGAATAAGGCAACGGAAAATATTGTGTTGGTGCAAGATGCATCAGTGATGTCTTCCTCTAATGTTTCGATTTTTAACAATATACTAAAGTTAGGAATATATGTTAGACAAGGTAAGGGTTAGTCAAAGTGAACAATGGTTAAACCAAATAGGACCTTATGTTTGGTAAGGAAAACCCAGGTTGATTAGGTTGACAAAGGTTTAGCCAAACATGATCTGATGTTTGGCAGGATGAACCAGAACCCAGGGTTGGTTAAGGTGACCAAATCTAAACAGGACCTGATGTTTGGCAGGGTGGTCAAACCTAGACTTAATCTGGTTAATACACTGAGGTTTAATCAGTTAGAACAAGCGTTAGCTAAATAGGATCTGATGTTTAGCAGAAAACCTAGGGTTGGCCAGTCAGACCAAGGAGTGAGCTAAATAGGACTTGATGTTTGGCAGGAGAGAAGTCTAGTCAGGATTAATATGACTAGCAAAAGAAATCCTTATCAAGGTAAAGAAAAGTCCTAGTTAACCTAGGCAATAAGTCCTGGTTCGAGGAATTGGGCACTAAGTCCTGGCTGAGGACTGGGCACCTAAGCCCTAACCGAGGGTTGGGCATGAAGTCCTGGTTTGTGGAATTGGGAAATAAGTCCTAGCCGAGGGCAGGGCACCTAAGACCTGACCGAGGGTTGGGCATGAAGTTCTGGTTCGTGGAATTGGGCAATAAGTCTTGGCCGAGGGCTGGGCACCTAAGACCTGACCAAGGGTTGGGTATGAAGTCCTGGTTCGTGGAATTGGGCAATTGTTGATGCAGTCTGGCCCTGATTGTTGTTTTGGTGTTGACACCGATTTTAGTTTAGGTGGATGATGATTGATTATGATTAAGTCCTGATCGGGGATCAGACATGATGTGGAAAATCCTAGCTTAGAGGGCTAGGTGTTGGAAAATCCTAATCTGGAGGGTTAGGTGTTGAAAATCCTAGCTTGGAGGGCTAGGTGTGTGAAAAGTCTTAATTCGAAGAGGTGGGTGAAAAGTCCTAGCTTGGAGGGCAAGGTGAAAAGTCCTAACTTGGAGGGTTAGGTGCAAATTCCCATCTTGGAGAATTAGGTGAAAAAGTCCTGGCTTGGAGGGTCAGGTGCCTAGCTTGGATGGCTAGGATGGATGAAGTTCTAACTCGGAAAAGTTGGGTGAAATGTCCTAGCTGGGAAGGCTGGGTGAAAAGTCCTAGCTTGGAGGGCTAGATGAAAAGTCCTAACTTGGAGGGTTAGGTGCAAATTCCCAACTTAGAGAGTTAGATGGTGAAATCCTTGGCTTGGAGGGCTAAGGTGGATGAATCCCTAGATTGGAGGGCTAGGTTTGAGTCTCTGGATCGGTCTGGTGACCGATCAGGGTTATTGGCACGCTGCTTCTTCGTGGATCGGTCTGGTGACCGATCCAGCGAGGACTGATCGGTCTGGTGACCGATCAGGGAGCGCACAGTGAGGTTGGGAACCTACTGTGTGGCTCCTGATCGGTCTGGTAACCGATCAGGGAGCAGGCAGCTTTCCTCACTGCCTTGCTCCTGATCGGTCTGGTGGCCGATCAGGGAGCGGACAGTGAGTGAGTTCTCCCACGGATCATATCCTGAACGGTCCGATGACCGATCAGGGATTTAGGATTTGATTTCCGAGAACACTGTTCATCAGACCTGATTGGTCTGAGTGACCGATCAGGCTTCACTCTGATCGGTCCGGTGACCGATCAGGCATCACACTGATCGGTCTAGTGACCGATCAGGCGGTGTTGCCGTGAGAACTGGGAATCCCAGCACAGAGGTGGATCGGTCTGGTGACCGATCCACAAGCCCTGGATCGGTCCGGTGACCGATCACTTTAATTCAAATTGCACTATCAGACACGATCAGAGCGTCTGATCGTATCCGATTCTCTGCGCTTCACTTCTGAATCTTGATTTACTGCTTGATATGCTGCTCTAACACTCTGATTAAGCTGTAGGTAACAGGGGAGGATTCAAACACTCAAGGAGAAGTCAATGGAGGCTTTCCTTGGAGCAGGTTTGTCTGTTTTTCCATCTCAAGTTGCAACGGCCGAGCTGCAGACTGGAGCTGAGACTGGAGCTTGGCTGAGGGAAGCTCAGGGAGTCCAGGGATAGCTCAGTGGTAGCTGGCATTGGCAGATGAGCAGCTGGGAGCTACAGGGGTGGTGTCATCTGATGCTTGGTGGAGAAACAAAAGGAGAAGAAGACTTCAGCTGAAAGAAAAGGAAGTGTTCGACAGTTTTCTGTGTTGAGCTTGCTGAAGTTCTTGCTGCGCTTTGTGTTTCTCCACAACTTGCTTGCTGTGTTCCTGAAGTCTTCATCACTTTGAGCAAGCAACTGCAATCGAGAAGCAACCAACTCTTACGTGAGTGCTGGGAGGAAAGAACAAGGAGCTTGGAGTCCAACAGTGAGAAGACACGAAGGAGGGAGTCCTTGCGTGAGATCGTCGCTCGGTGGAGCTCAGGATAAGCTCGCTGTGTTCTTGTCCTTGCTAGGTGCTGACTAAGAGTATTCTTTGTGTTTTATTAAGCTTAAATCTATATCCTTGTTTGAAACGCTGTGGAGAGGTTTCTCCACCGAGGAGGAGGTTGCGTTATATCCGGTGATCACCGGGGCTTGATCTGCCGACGATCAAGGGATCGCCCACCTTAAGGGCACGCCAAGGAGTAGGGGCAAGTTATCCCCGAACCTTGTAAACCCTCTTGTTAGCGATCGTGGTGGCTGTCTTTGTTTGCTTTCATTTCTGTTTTTAGTTTACTGCACTGCTTAGTTTTCCTTTGCTTTTTCCGCTGTGCTACTGATAAGTTGAGTGCAGAAATCTTGATAAGTGCCAAAGGTTAAAGAGATTGGCTATATTCACCCCCCTCTCTAGCCATCCATTTCTAACAAGTGGTATCAGAGCTTGGGGCTCTGTTTACGGCTTAACATCCGAGAGTTATCAACAAGATGGCGTTGAGAGAAGGCTTTTCCACCACCCGACCTCCATTCTTTGATGGCGCCGACTTTCAATATTGGAGATCAAAGATCGAATATTATTTGAAGATGGATATCCACACTTGGTTCGCGGTGAAGGAGGGATTCACCCCTCCGAAGGATGATGAAGGTAAAGAACTTGAGTCATGGAGGTGGACTGCCGAACAAACGCGAAAGAGTGAAGCCGACGCGAAGGCGGTTGTCACTCTACAATGTGGCATGAACAAAGACCAACTTATCAAGGTTGGTCCCTTCACAAGTACAAAGGACTTGTGGAACAAACTCATTGAGCTTCACGAGGGCACCCGAGATTCAAGAATCGCAAAGAGGGATTTGTTCCTCAATCAACTCCAAAATCTCTCCATGAAGGAGAATGAATCGGTAAGTGAGCTCCATAGCCGGTTCAAGGAAGTCCTCAATGAGCTTCATTCGATTGATGAAAAGGTCGAGAATCGCGACCTTGTGAGGTATGGCTTGAAAGCCTTTCCAAGGAATGCTTTGTGGTCATCCATGGTGGATGCCTACAAAGTTTCCAAGGATCTATCCATTGTAAAGTTAGATGATTTATTTTGTGAGATGGAATTGCATGAAATGGCTAACAAAGGCCCCAAGGAGAAGGGGATTGCCTTAGTTACGGGGGACCGAATCAACAAGAAGAAGAAGGAGAAGGAAGTCTCTTCATCTTCATCCTCTTCCGAATCCGAGTCCGATTCCGAGGAAGATGGCAGCGGCTCTTCTTCCTCCGAGATGGTGAACTTCGTGAGAAGAATGATGAGAAGGGGTCGACGCTTCAAGAGTAGAGGTAACTCTAGTGAATCCAAACTTGATAAAACTAATGCATCTTGATTTGAGTGTGGTAGGAAAGGGCACTTCTGTTGGGACCAGGTGCATGTTGACATGGATACGGGTTCGTAATTTTTAAAAATAATTACGTGCAGCGGAAGAATTAGCATAAATAATTTCTCAAATTATTTTAACCACGTATCTAGCATGCGACCTTATGGTGTGTGGACATGATCATAAATTAAAATTTTGCAGAAAAAGTAAACTAATTTACTTTGTACCTCGCGTAACTCGAAGAAAGGGACGAGATCCAACCGTATCATCCCTTGGAAGCTTCACCTCTATTCGCGTCCACGCCGAGTTCTCTTCGGGATGACTTCGCAAAGCCATGAGTTTTGTGCCGACGAGAACTACTAGATTCTCCAAAGGCACAACTAGAATAACAAGAGAGAAAGATGGGAACTAACCACCAAGTAACGGAATCAAAATTCCGGGAAAGGAAGGAAGGAGTCGCGATCCGCTTCTTCTTCTTCTTTGGCACCTTCTTGGTGGAGGAAGCTCACGGCCAACCTAGGTTTGTGCGCCGGCCCTAGGGGAGGAGATAGAGCCGGCCCTAGAGTGAGAAAGGGCGCCGGCCCTAGAGAGAGAGAGAGAATTAGAGAGAGAGAGAGGGAGAGCTACTTAATCTCTTGATTACTCAATTGAGGAATTCAAGCCTAGCCTTGGTTCCTTTATATAGTAGCCTCTCCCTTGCCAAGTCTCCCCTTTAACGGAATTTTTCATAAGAAATTTATCCTATAAATTTTCTTATGAATTATTCCGTTTATGCCAAGTTTTATTATAACTAACTTTATAATAAAACAAATACATCTCTCTCCTTTTATTATGGAATAAAATTTACAAGAAATTTATAAATTTTTCTTATCATGGAAAAATCAATTCATAATAGATTTTATAAAATTAAAACAAACCGATCCATGGTTCATTTTAATTTCCATAAAAGGAATAAATTTCTATAAATTTCTTTATATAAATCTCTTTATATAAATTTCTTTATATAGATTTATTTATCCATAATTTTATAAAACAAATCGCGCTTGATTTATTTTATAAAATAAACCAAATAAATTGGTTTTCTCTCCTTGTAGTAGCCGGCCAAACCAAAGAGGGTGGGCACCCTCTTTGGCCAGCCACACCAAGCCAATCTCCTCGCGAATTAAACTCATTTAATTCGCCCAATAACCCTTCAAAAGACTTAGCCATTTTAAGCTTCCCGTGCGCCTCTGATAAATTCAGATTCGACTTATTTCTCTTGATCGGAAAATCCAATTTTCAACTCATTTTAAATCCCTCGGATTACTCGTAGTGCGTGTGACTAAATAGGCTTTCGATTTATGTTGGCCGTCTATAATCAACCAATTATAGAACGATCATGAGTGGCACCTAGTAGTACATCATGACCCCCAATTAATCGAAAGATCAACAGTTGACCTCAGAAATGATTCTGAAACCCTTCAGCAGCTCTAATGAATCGTGCCTCATTCCCTTCACCATCTTATACCCACTTGGTTCAGGACATGGTCTGTGTGTGTCAGTCCCCACTAGGCTGACTACGTCACACCTAGCCCAAGTAACGTTCTCTCATCCTTTGGATTTCTAATTACTCTCATGTATTTAAGAGGCTCATACTCTAAACATGACATGCTCTGGCCAGAGGCTTTGAGTAACAATCCGACGATAGGCCTAGGTATACATCTCCTCGCAAGGAGTGGTGAATCCTTTGTAGGCTGTTCAAACATCTTCGGGCACTTCGGCTTATACCCAATCATCCTGGGCCCACACCTCCTTGGAGATGCTTGCTTAAGATGTTAAAGTATAAGTCTCCATGACCAAGATGACTTGAACACCGCAAGTCAAAGGAACATCACACTTAAGCTGCGATAAGAATTTCACTGACATGTCTATATGTAGACTACCATGTGATGTTTTACAGCCAGTCACTCCAATGAACTTGTTCCCTTAACTAGCATCCATGTTTATCTCCGGACATCCCAATGTCACCAGCCAGTGAGAATCAGCTGAATAGAGAATAACCCATGCTAGTCTCAACAGAATTGATAGTGTCCGTGTTTATCAATTCATCGACTAGGGACAATTTCAATACTTCACAATTGCACATGTAGAGATAATCACTAGTTGTGAATTCATCACAAATTCTCTCATGCTGTGAATTGTATTGCGGACATTCAGTAAATGAGTTTAAGATCCCAATCAAACACACAAACATGTATACTCAAATAGTGAATTATCATTTAAAATAAATGTTTACAATCATAAGGCGATTGCCTTAGGACACTTCTCTCTATTACTAACAAACTCCCACTTGGCCCAATGCCAATCGCTACGGTATCCAATACCACAGGCTCTAATATGACCCTCAAACTTGCTCTGAGGCAAGGCCTTTGTTAAAGGATCCGCTAAATTCCTTTCAGTGGGAATTTTCTCAATTTGTATGTCATTCCTACTTATAATCCCTCTGATCAGATGATAGCGGCGAAGCACGTGTTTGGATCGCTGATGAGACCTTGGTTCCTTTGCTTGTGCAATAGCTCCATTGTCGTCGCAGTAAACCGGCACTGCTTCATCAATGGTTGGAACCACACCAAGTTCGGAGACGAACTTCTTGATCCAGACTGCTTCCTTTGCTGCTTCCGAAGCTGCGATATATTCCGCTTCCGTGGTAGAATCCGCTACGGTGTCTTGTTTGGAACTCTTCCAACTTATTATCCTCCATTCAAGTAAATACGTATCCAGACTGAGATTTGGAATCATCCTTATCTATCTGGAAACTGGCATCTGTATACCCACGTATTACCATATCTCCTTCTCCATATATTAGGAACACATCCTTAGTTCTTCTTAAGTACTTAAGGATTGTCTTGATAGCCGCCCAGTGATCCATACCTGGATCAGGCTGGTATCTGCTCGTGACGCTCAGAGCATATGATACATCGGGCCTAGTACATAACATAGCATACATGATACATCCTATCGCGGATGCATAAGGAATCTTATTCATGCAAATCCTCTCGTCTTCTGTGCGCGGACACATAGACTTTGAAAGGTTGATCCCATGCCTGATGGGAAGGTAACCTTTCTTGGATTCCGACATGCTAAACCTTTTTAGCACTCGGTCTATATATGTAGACTGCAAAAGACCAAGCAACCGTTTTGATCTATCTCTATAGATTCTAATCCCAAGGATATAGGTTGCTTCTCCCAGGTCTTTCATAGACAAAGTTTTGGACAACCAAATTTTAACTGTCTGTAAGACTGATATATCGTTTCCTATAAGCAATATGTCATCGACATATAACACTAGGAATACGACTGCACTCCCACTAACCTTCTTGTACACACAAGGTTCGTCAGGATTTTGTGAGAAATCAAACTCTTTGATTGTCTCATCAAAACGGATGTTCCAGCTCCTGGATGCTTGCTTCAGTCCATATATGGATCGTCGAAGCATGCATACTTTGGTTTTATCAACCGATGTGAAACCTTCAGGTTGTATCATGTATACATCCTCAAGCAGGTTTCCATTAAGGAAAGCTGTTTTCACATCCATTTGCCATATCTCATAATCCTAATGAGCTGCTATGCCTAGGAGCATCCGAATGGATTTAAGCATAGCTACTGGCGAATATGTTTCGTCATAGTCAATTCCTTGTTTCTGACGATATCCTTTTGCCACTAATCTAGCCTTATAGGTAACAACATTACCTTTCATGTCGGTTTTCTTCTTGAAAACCCACATGCACCCTATGGGCTTAATCCCTTCAGGTGGGTTAACCAAGTCCCATACTTGATTTTCCTACATGGAATCCAATTCCGACTTCATGGCTTCAAGCCATTTGTCCCTTTCTGAACTTTTCAGAACATCTTCATAACTGATAGGTTCGTCATCGCTTATGAGTAACACGTCGTTCGATTCACTTATGAGAAATCCGTATCTCTCTGGAATATTGCGTGTCCTATCAGATCTACGAAGAGGTGGTGTTGTTTTAGGTTCAACTGATAGCTCATCATTATGAGTTATTAGTTGTGGGTCTTGACTAGGTGTCTCTGTAATGTCTATTGGAGTTTCTTGAACTTCATCAAGTTCAATGCCACTCCCACTGTTTTCTTGTAAAAGAAATTCTTTTTCCAGAAATACAGCATGCCTTGAAACAAACACCTTCTGTTCCAAGGGATGATAGAATTGGTAACCCTTCGTTTCCTTAGGGTATCCAATAAATAGACATTTATCAGACTTAGCATCCAATTTGTCTGATATAGTCCGCTTCACATAAGCAGGACAACCCCATATCTTAAGGTGAGTTAAGTGAGGTTTCTTACTATTCCATGTCTCATATGGAGTAGTAGAGACTACCTTGGTCGGGACTCTGTTTAGCAAGTAAACAGCTGTCTTAAGTGCATAGCCCCAAAAGGATTTTGGAAGAGTTGCATGATTCATCATCGACCTAACCATGTCCATCAAGGTTCGGTTGCGCCTCTCAGATACACCATTATGCTGTGGTGTATACGGCGGAGTCCATTGGGACAATATCCCATTGTCCCTAAGATAATCTTAAAACTCTTGACATAAGTATTCATCACCCTGATCGAATCGAAGTATCTTAATACTTTTGCCAAGCTGTTTCTCTACTTCATTTCTGAACTCTTTGAATTTCTCAAAAGCTTCAGATTTGTGTTTCATCAAGAACACATACCCGAATCGTGAGTGATCATCGATAAAGGTGATGAAGTAGCTATAGCCTCCTTGTGCAAGAGTTGACATTGGTCCACATACATCAGTATGTATTAGACCAAGCAATTCTCCCACTGGATTACCTTTTCCAGAAAAGGGTAATTTGGCCATCTTGCCTTTTAAGCAAGGAAATAATCGAGTATTCTAGATATGTATTTAACTTAGGATTTTTTTTACAACTTAATATAAATAACGAATTAAAGAATTAGAGGAGGAGATTTTAGGTTTTCGTGAGCCAAGGGTGCAGCGCCGACGCCCCTCCTCCTCTCCTCTTCCTCTCTTTCGTTTTCTTCCTCTTCTCCTCTTCTCTTGTCGCCCAAGACAAAGGGGAAGCCAAGGGAAGGTCTCAAGAGACCCTATTCTCTACGGGGACCCTCGTAGACGCGAGGAGAACGCCTAGAAGCAAGAAGAACGTTGTAGTTCGACGTTTCCTCAGGAATTTCAGAGTTTATTCGTATGAAAAACCTAGCGCAGGAAGTAAGTATCCCTCACTTGCAGTATAAGTAGTTTCGGTTGACGTTTCGTATGCTTAATTCCTTATATGTATGTTCTACGATTAGAAATCGTAAATTATGAACAAGCACGCACGTTAGGTGTTTGTTAAAATGTTCAGTTTAGTTAATGCTATAGAAAGCATTAAAGAATAGAAATTCTTGCTCCAGTTTATGATTGGGACCGAGGTCCAACGGGATGGGCTCCTAGTTGCCTCTAGGTTTAGATAACCTAGTAAAAGCAAGAATTAGAAAAGGAAAGAAAAGTATAAAGGAGTATTTTATTTTCAGTGGCATTGTACCGGACTCCGGTCCAGGGATAGGCTGCAAGTTGCCTCTAGGTTTAGATATGTGACGACCCGACTTCTCTTAACTTCCTTAAAACGGACGTCACATTTGCTTAACCTTAACTTTACCTTATCCTTAGCCTTAGGTTACACCTACTTGAGTCCCCTTAACTTGCTCTGAATTTTTTTTTTCTTCCTTCTCTTTTTTTTTCAAAAAAAACAAAACAACTTTCATTTTATTTGCTTTGCCAGGATTTGACCCCTCAACCTCTTAGTTGCATGACCAAAGCACTAACCAACTACTCTACATAGTTTCTTTTCAATGGCACCAGTCGACTGCTATTATAGCAGTCGACTGGTGTCAGTCGACTGGTATATGGTCAGTCGACTGCCATATCGAACAGAAGGTTCTGTTCGATATAGCAGTCGACTGGTATCTGAGCCAGTCGACTGGCACGCCTGAAAACCTACAATTTCAGAGCTGATAACCACTTTCAAACATCCACAAATCACATACTATCACTTCACATTAAGATATAACTTCAAATCTATATTTTACCCTAGTTTATTTAGCATATTAGTAACTCAAAACCAATACCACAACTTGAAATTGAAACTTTGTGGAGTTTAACAAAACTAACAAAACACTTGCATAAATATACTAAAGTTTGTACCAAACTTTGTCTCTAGGCATAGTTTAAACACACTGATCACTTTCTATGAACCCAAAATCATAACCAAATGTTTCTATAATACTTATTCCCAAAGATCTCTTCCACGGTTCCGCCGCCACTGAACACCAATGCAAGTCCTGTCGCCTCCCAACTTACGCTTTCTCTTTTCCTTTATCTGCAATAGAAGGAAAATGCAACTAATAAACACAATGCTTAGTAAGTAGATCCCAACTCACAAAATCATGATGTCAATACTAAACATGCTCATCTCAAAGAATGATTTAAAACTTTACTTACTTCAAAACTTACAACTAAACATGCTTACAACTTGAAACACTTTATCATGCTTGTTAATGTATCAATGTACACAACTAACCATGCTTACTACTTGAACTACTTTATCATGCTTGCATTGTAACAAGGTACACATATAATAATTAAACACTTTCTCAAAAAGAAACTACTTGATCATACTTATATACTTAAAAATAGTAATCAACTTTCTCTTTAGGCCTTGACATTGTACCATGGTATCGGTGTACCAATTGCGCGCTTTTCTAATAGGTTGCGAGGTAGCTAGCCACCGCACCCTATTAGAACTTTACTTTCTAACTTTCGATGGGCCTTACATTTGCCCGGTACATGTCTCTTTCTCAAAGTAAAATACTTTTCTTACTTACCATACTTAAACTTATCACTTTACTTATTTTTGCATATATTTGCATGCCAAAAAAAAACCTTTACTTTTCTCACTTTAACTTTCCATCGAGCACCTTGTGTGCTCCTTAACTCAAATTCACTTTTAGGTCTTTTCATAAGTATGAAACTCATCATGCTTGGCCTACATACATTCAATACAAACAAATTGAATTTCTAACATGATAAAACATGCAACTTTAATAGCTAAAACATAGAATAGCAAAACTCTCTTAACCATGCTTCTACTTTTCGAAAACTAGGGTTCTACAATGAGAATTTCGAAACGAAACTACTCCTATTGCAGGTGAGCGATTTACTTACTTCGTTCTTGAAGAAAACTCACAAAAGCAGGGAGAAAACTCCCTAACAAAATCTTTTTTCTTCCTCCTTGTAAAAAGCTCCCACCTTTAGCCCTAGGAAGGAACCCTAGATGCTTCTACTCAAGGGAAAGGAGAAGAAACGAAGAAGAAGACCCCTTGAATCCCCTGTTTTCGCAACCTCCTCGCCTCTCTTCTTCTCTCGCGCGGCCCCCAACCCTAGTTTTGGTTTTCACGCGACTTAAGCGGGGCTTAAATACCTCTTAATGAAAAAAACGTAACTACTCTATAACATTATTTCTCTCCATAATTTTCTGTGCTTGATACCCTAGCCCAGTTGGTTGCTTGGCTTCCCTTCCTCCCTGTGGTCGCGGGTTCAATCCCCACCCGACCCCTTTAAAGTTTTTCTTTTTTTTTCTAATCATTCCGAAAAATGCTATAATATTCCGAAAAATGCTAGAAAAATTCCTAAAAATCCCTAATAATACCAGGAAATTATTGGGTGTTACAATCCTCCCTACCTTATAAAAAGTTCGTCCTCGAACTTAGAACAGCTCTGGATACCTTTGTCTCATGCTATCTTCTGATTCCCAAGTTGCCTCTTCATACTTCTGATTCAGCCATAAGACTTTCACTAATGGTACCACTTTGTTCCTCAGCTTCTTATCTGCTCGATCTATTATCTGAATAGGTCGACTTTCATAACTGAGATCTTCTTGCACTTGTACCATCTGTGGCTCAATCACTTGGTTGGCATCTGGGATATGCTTCTTTAACATTGAAACATGAAATACGTTATGTATTGCTGACATTTCTGAAGGTAGCTCCAACTCATAAGCTACTTTACCAACTCTCTTTATCACTGGGTAAGGTCCTACGTATCGAGGACTTAGCTTGCCTTTCTTACCAAATCTCATCACTCCCTTCATAGGTGCTACTTTGAGGAAAACTGTATCCCCAACTTCAAACTCTAACGGCCTACGACGTACATCTGCATAACTCTTCTGCCTACTCTGAGCAGTCTCTATCCTCTGGCGGATGCTCCTGATTGCTTCTGTGGTATCCTCTATAAGATCAGTCTGAGATCCCATTTCTTTCTTCTCACTACTCTCATACCAACAGAGGGGAGATCTACACTTCCTCCCATAAAGAGCTTCATAGGGTGCCATACCAATAGTGGCTTGGTAATTGTTGTTGTAGGCAAACTCAGCTAAACATAAATACTTGCACCAACTGCCCTTGAAGTCCAATGCACAAGCTCTGAGCATATCCTCTAGAATCTGATTCACTCTCTCTGTCTGTCCATCAGTCTGGGGATGGAAAGCTGTGCTAAACTTCAGTTTGGTGCCTAGCGCTGTCTGTACACACTCCCAAAAGTGTGAAGTGAAACGACCATCCCTATCTGAGATAATGGTCTTCGGAACTCCATGTAGTCGGATCACTTCTTGTACGTATAACTGAGCTAACTTCTCAATTGAGTAAGATACTCTGATCGCCAAAAAGTGGGCGGACTTGGTCAATCTGTCTACTATCACCCAAATAGCATCATAGCCATTAGTTGTCTTTGGTAGACCAACTATGAAATCCATGGCTATGTCTTCCCACTTCCACTCTGGAATCTGAATGGGTTGTAGGACACCTCCTGGTCTCTGGTGTTCTGCTTTAACTCTCTGACATGTCAGGCAGGTGCTGACATACTTAGCTATGTCTCTCTTCATCCCGGACCACCAAAATCTTCTTTTCAAATCTTGGTACATCTTAGTGGAACCAGGATGCATTGAGTAGGGAGTTCCATGGGCTTCTTCAAGAATCTTCTTTCTCAGCTCTTCATGATTGGGGACACATAAACGTCACCATAGTAGAGTATCCCACTGTCAGATACTCTAATACCCTTTACTCTCTTCTTCTTGCACCTCTTGCTTGATCCTTTGGATATCAGAATCCTCAGCTTGCTCTTTCTGTATCTCTTCAAGCAAAGTCGACTCTAGTGTCAATAGAGCTAGCTGCCCATCAATAATCTCCACTCCATAATCTACTATCTCCTTCTGTAATGGTGGTGCCAATGATGATAAGGACATCAAAGTGGCACAAGTCTTTCTACTCAGTGCATCTGCTACTCTATTTGCCTTACCAGGGTGGTAAAGAATCTCACAGTCATAGTCCTTCACTAACTCGAGCCACCTTCGCTGTCTCATATTGAGGTCTTTCTGAGTGAAAAAATATTTCAGACTCTGGTGATCTGTATAAATCTTACACTGCACTCCATACAAGTAATGCCTTCATATCTTTAGAGCGAAGACCACAGCTGCCAATTCCAAGTCATGAGTGGGGTAATTCTTTTCATAATCCTTGAGTTGTCTGGAAGCATAAGCTATAACTCTGCCTTCTTGCATAAATACTGCTCCAAGTCCTAGCTTTGATGCATCACTATATATATCAAAGCCCTTCTCACCTTCGAGTACTGTCAGGATAGGAGCACTAGTCAGTCTTTTCTTCAGCTCAAGGAAACTCTGCTCACAGTCTTCAGTCCACTCATACTTCTTGTTCTTCCTGGTGAGGGCTGTAAGCGGAGAAGCTATCTTTGAAAAGCCTTCCACAAACCTTCGGTAGTATCCTGCTAATCCCAGAAAACTCCTAATCTCACTGGCATTCTTCGGTGGACTCCAATTACTAACTGCTTCAATCTTGGCTGGGTCTACCATTATTCCTTCTTTGGAAATAATGTGGCCTAGAAAGGCTACCTGGTCGAGCCAAAACTCACACTTTGAGAATTTGGCGTACAACTCCTTCTGCTGCAAGGTCTCCAATACTATCTTCAGGTGTTCTTCATGTTCTTCCTGAGTCCTTGAATACACTAGAATGTCATCAATAAAGACAATGACAAACTTATCCAGAAAATCCTTGAACACTCTATTCATCAAATCCATAAACGTCGCAGGGGCGTTTGTCACTCCAAAGGGCATGACCACAAACTCATAGTGCCCATATCTCGTACTGAAAGCAGTCCTTGGCACATCACTCTCCTTTACTCTGAGCTGATGGTAACCTGATCGCAGGTCTATCTTGGAGAACACTATGGCTCCCTTCAGCTGGTCAAATAAATCATCTATCCTCGGCAAAGGATATCTGTTCTTGATGGTCACCTTATTCAAAGCTCGGTAATCTATGCACACTCGCATAGATCCATCCTTCTTCTTAACGAACAATACAGGAGCTCCCCAGGGTGAATGACTAGGGCGGATGAAACCCTTGTCGAGCAGCTCTTGTAATTGTTCTTGCAGTTCCTTCAGTTCTGCTGGTGCCATGCGATAAGTGCCTTTGAAATTGGGTTGGTTCTGGAGCCAACTCAATTTCAAACTCAATTTCCCGATTGGGAGGGAGTCCTGGTAGCTCTTCAGGAAACACCTCAGGATAGTCACAGACTACTCTCACATCTTCTTTCTTAATTCTTCTCTTTACTTGCATCCACTATATGAGCTAAGAAAACCAGAACATCCCTTTCTAACATCCTCTGAGCTTGTAAGGTAGATAAGAACCTTTTTGTCTTTCTCTTCGGGTCTCCATAAAATTCAAATGGAGTTCTGCTTCTGTGTAAACTTGACCTTTCTCTTACGGCAGTCTATAGAAGCACTATACTGCTCAAGAAATCCATCCCTAAAATGACATCGTAATCCTTCATTCAAGGATTACAAGTCACTATATAGCTCTCGGTTGGAAATCCAGATTTGTACTGCCCTTAGCTTGGGTAGAGGCCATAACTTCTCCTGATGGTAGAGTTATTAGAAACTCCTGACTTAAACTCTCTGGTGGGATCCCTAGCTTTTTAGAGAATAGTATAGATACAAAAGATGGGTTGCCCAGTATCGAATAACACAATAGCATACGAGATGAGATGAGTATTCGACCTGTGACCACAGTAGGAGCATTTGCCACATCTTCCTTGCTGATGGAGAAAATCCTGGCGTTGTTGTGGCTGGTGGG